>CAJNJA010005142.1:62875-80587 GCA_905231915.1 Symbiodinium necroappetens
AGAGAGAGAGAGAGAGAGCACGAGACACGGCCCAGGCAAGACACGAGAGCAAGAGCGAGAGTGTGCCTTTTTGGGTTTGAGAAAGGACAAGAGCGCCCGCTCTTCAATGAAACTACTGAGATCAGGAACCGCCACGGACTGCGGCCTCCACAAAGGGGCGCCGTAGGATTGAAGAGGCTTCGGCTGCCGTCAGTTCCACATCACGCCTGACATGTAGAAACTTCCTCGAGAACACAAAGGGCAGGATCGTTGCCCAAATTATCCAAGCAGCAGGTCCTCAATCTAATTGCTAAGAAGGCTTCAAAGCTGTCAGACGACATCCCAGGCAGCAGCTACGAACACTACAGCTCTGGGCCGGTCTCTCTCCAAATGGCTTGGTGTCACCTGATAGATAAGACGATTCCCGAGCCATGCTGCCTCAATGCAAAAGGCAGTCTGTAGTTCCTCGGATTCACTCACGTCGAACAGCTTTCGCAGAGTTGGCGAGGCTTCCGGAGAAGAATGTGAGAAGCTGTGCTAAGCGATGCGCGCTCTCCGGCTAGGATGCGATCCAAGTGGCTCTGGCAGCAGCTTTCTCCAATCCGTCCGGCTCGAGTTGTTCATCGGGCTAGGTTGCCTTTGCTGTCTTTCGACCCTGAAATCGAGTTGGACCCCCAGCAACAAGAAAAAACAAAAGCGCCCACATCTCAGCCTGGCTGCGGCTCTCCATAAGCCGGCTCCAGGGCCATGCAGAGACTGCCACAAAAAGGGCGACACCGACAGAGAGAGACTCAGAGAAGGGCTCGGCTTCCGGGGCCCAGCCTGTAGTAGTCTCCCCGCGTGGCCCGGTACCATGGGAGCTCCTGGTGACGTGTCAGATCCACATTCTCCCACCCTTTGGGTCAAAGGGATCCTCGAAGGCCCGAAGCCATCGGTCGATTCCCGGAAAATCCGCACGGACATCCATGGCCTGCACACTTTAAAGATGGTGACCCCCTGCACTTCTGTTCGGCGCTGGAAGTTTGCTCGGCCTTGTAGAAGAAAGCGCTGGCCACTATTCTTTCCATCGTGCAGACATACTGGATATCCACGATTGTCGGATGCTCGTAGGGCAGGAACCACGGATTGTCTGGATCCCTCTCCTCGTGTCAAACACCTAGGGAACCCTGCAAAAGCTGAGCCTGAGCCCCTTTTTGCCGAGCTTCCAAGGCAGTCTGGACCTGTCCCAAAGCAGCGGCGAAATCCACAGCAGGCTCGTTAACAAAGGACATCTCGGCGCGGAAGAGGTAGTTGCCTAGGAACAAGATCTGTTCTGAGACTTTGCAGACTTTGCTGCGTGCTACCCTGTGCACCCTGAACCCGTGAGGCCCCGACACCAGGCTGAGTGAACTGCTCGCTGCAGCTCTAGCAGCTCGATCGCCCGGCCCTGTGCACGGATTCTGGAGGCTTTTTCTGGGGCAAGGCCCCAGGAGACTCCTTTAAGACAGGCAAGGAGCCCGCAGTCGCGAGAAGCCGGGGATCATCGGCCGCTCTGGATTTGGAAAGGTGCGCTCCAAAAGGAACATGGCATCCTTCGCTCTATGCAAAAAGGCAGGGGACTGGTCCTAGCCGTTGTGGCTTTCTGGAGCTTCTGACTTCGTGCAGGCAAAGCGACAAGGCTATCAGTTGCCCAACGACCGTCGATCTCAATGGCAGGCAGAGCACCACGAGGAACCTGCTCGACCCGCCCACTCGTAGCTTTCAACAGATGCTTCTGATGCTTCCCTTTGATGCTTTGCAGCGGCGTACCTTCCTTAGAAAGGCCTCGCTTCTCTCCCCGTATGACGGAAGATTTTCTTTGACCACGATGTAGTCAATACGCTTCGCTTCCTTCGACAGTCAGGAACACCTTCTCACGAGCATGGCGCATGACTCGACTGCTTGAGCACCAGATGTCTCGCCAAGACACAAGGAGCAGCCAAACTGCCTCCGGGGACAACGCTATTTGAAGCGCAGAACTCTGTGTTTAGAAGAAGCGTTCGCAGTCCGACACGCCTGGCAGCGGGGGCACAGCGCAGCCGAGTCCCGATAGAATGTCACCTGTTCACTTCCGTTGTTGGATTCCTCTTATGTGCTCTCGCTACAGTTCTATATACAGCATGTTGCATCATGCTGCATCTGGGTCACCCGAGGTGTTTGTCGGCTGGAGCCGAAATAGCGTACCTGCAAGACGAGATGCTCAGCTGCTGAGAAGACGCTTGTACAACGCACCTCGGCATCTGGATGGCATCGGAGGCCTGACACCACACGACAACTGGCTGTCCGGTCTTACCTCGTCACCTGGCTTCAGTGGCCTGAAGAGATTTCTTCCTGCGCCTGGACGAGCTCCTGGCCCACTGCTCTGGCTGCAAAGCGCAAGATACGCAAGATTGCGCAAGATGCCATGAAGATCCACGGCCAAGAGCAGACTTGAGAAAGCCAAGTCGGGCTCCTTTCCCGTGGGAGTCTCAACGATGCGTGACCTTGGCTTCGCTGCCATCAAATTCAAAGGCTTCGGATGCAGCAATGACGTGCATTCCCCAAGCCTGATGCTGCTAATTCACATTAAAGGCATCTGGTCGCGGAAATGCGACTGGGAGTTTTCGGCTGCTCGCTACAGTCTCACATAGCAAGTCAAGGGACCGTAGAGTTTGCCACTCCACAGCGACCCCCTGGCCGTATCGGACTCGCAGCTCCCATGCGGTCCAGCGCACACGGTCTTAGCAAGCCTGCGAGGCAGCCGCCGAACGTTGACGCCCAGGGCGTGGGCGCAATGCCTGAGCTCTGCAGGTGCTGGTAGCAAGGAGATCCGAACGTTCACGTCGTCTCCCATCGTCCTTCCCTTGCCCCAACCAATATCATGTCTCTCCGAATGTGACACCGGGTCACCTGGGCTGCCGCTGCAGCAGCCGCGAGAGGCGCGGCGCTGCCCAGGCCTGGGAAGCGAATTTGTTAATCCGTCGACCCGATGTGATCCTTCTTCCGCTCGGTCATTCTGCCCTCACTGTCTCCCCTTTTGCTGTCGAGATGCTGCGCTTGCCTGTAGCATGCGCTCCATGACTTGGCGGAACCTGGGTCAGGAGGGAAAGTGCGAGGTCGGCAGTCCAGCTGTGCTTTCGCAGCTCCTCATTAGCCACAGGCACGGGCAGCACCAGTTTAAGCGCCGCCGGAGCAACGATCATGAAAGCATTGGACTGGAAGCCAGACTACAAAGCGAGGAATAGAGGTGCTGGAGGAACTGGAGAGTCGAGGTGGTGTCGCATCGATTGCGAAGGTGTTGTTGGTTTGCACTAGGCTGGAGAATGCTGTGCCACGAGGCTGAAGGGGTTCATGGTTCTCCATGAGGGGTTGAGTGCAAAGTAGACAAGTCAGCTAGGCTTGGATCGAGCCTGGAAGCACGAAAAAAGCGTTTGACAGTGAAAGCAGCTGCCAGACTAGACTGAGCTGTTCTTCGGTTTTCAAGAACATGGATCTTGGGAGGCGCACCACCTGTCGTGGAGGTGGCATGGGCACGACAGGCGGTGGACCTCATAGCCAACTCGAGGCCAGGCCAAGTCAGCAGCTTATCTACAAAACCAGCAAGAGCACATAGGCTTCACCGAAGGCCGCAAGAGGCTTGGTCCCACCTGCTGGATGCCCCATCGGCACCGGCGGGGGAGGCTGCAGAACCTGGCAGAATCTTCCATAGTTCAGGGCCCGACTCCCCACGTGTGGCATGCAGTCCTGGCCAATGGCCAATGGAAAGCTATTGTCCTGTTTGCGTGTAGAAAAATCCATCCGGTAGATCTTATGCTTCTCTTTTTCATCCGGGTTGAACGTGGATCGGTTTCCAAAATCTCCAGATACAAATCCTCGTGCATTCATGCAGCCCACGCATACGAAACTGTCTTCCTGTCTCCTGTATGGCAGCTACACTTCACTGCCGGAATGCTCAGGCTGCCAGAGATCCGACTTCAACAAGATCATGGGTGATGTTCACCATATAACAGGCGCAGCAATCTGCGCCAAGGAAAGTGAATGTACAATGTGCATCCTCTCACCGCCAGTGATTTACAATTTCTTGCCATGGACCCACACTGCCATCGTGCAGTATGCAGGACCGGGCTTCCAGGCTTTGACTGCACGAATGCTTTTCTAGCGCATGGCCGGATGGGAGTTTGATGCTCACGAGCCAGGTATCTCCGCTGGCTGTGTAGTATTGACAGCTGTTGACTGATCAACGATCCGTGATGCAGGCTCGCTTGAGAAGCCTCTCCACCAGAGATCTTGTCTGGAGCAGGCATGCGTTGATGGTTCCCTGCTAGACTGGCCACCAGCAACACTTGGGCTTCCGGGGTTGGCATGGCTCAAACGGCTTCTTGTTGAAGGGACAAACTGTGACAACAGAATCGCCTCTGGCTTCGACAGCGTCGTCTGGTACTGATTGCGATGTGCGTGATATTTGCGCCCGGGCCGAGTCTCCTTGCAGCACCGGTGCCACGTTTAAATATGTTGAAACCGTGGCAAACTGCGAGCTGCAGCTGTAAGTGCCCGTCTTCCTCTGCAATCCATTCGCGCAGAGCCATGCTTACATCTGCACACCATGGAATAAACAAGGTGACCCGCGCGCTGTTCAGAGAAAGACAGTCGCAGAGTTCGGAAAATTGTCAAAGATCGAGACTGGAGAACACGCAAGAGCACTGCAATATTTGCTACCATGGCTCGAATTTAATGTTGGATCAGGAATTCGCGACATACAAAAGGAAGGAACATTGATGCTTCTGTTGATGGTTTACATCGCAAGTTTTTACTTACAGGAATCTGAAATTCAAGTGTGTGCACCTATGATGTGGCATCCTATGATGCAGGCTCCTTCAGTGAGTCTCAATCACTGCACCCCAACAGCACAGCTGAAGGGCGACAGCTGGGCTTGCTGAAAGCTTCCAGAGCACTTCCACCTGCCCACAAAGCTACTGACAGCTCCTTCGGCTATGACATCAAGTGCTCACTGTTCAGTCTTGAATGGAGCAGTTGAGGGTCGTACCCTGAAAACGGCAGGCCGGGCTCAGTCGTCTAAAGGCTGAGCCGACCAACAAGCGATCAGTGCCTAGCCGCCTTCCTCTGCAAACTGTCCTCTTCAGAGTTCATAAGAGTGACAGTTGTCGTTGGCAGACCTACCATGAATTTGGACATCCATGAGCCCTCCATGGGCCCAAAGGCGTCTGTTGCCTGGCAGAGCCCGGAGGTACCCCAAAAGGGACCTCCTGAGCTCTCACATTCACAGGATCCCAGGAAGCTGTCCGAGGACACTCTGGGTGAACGGCTACCCAGGCCGGGTCGAAACCTCCATAATGGACGGGTGCAAGACCGTCGTTCTAGATTTAGGCCGCTACTGTACTGACTCTGACTCTACCATCATTCTTCTAACGCTGTCCTGCAAATCCTTGAGCTGCCAACTACCTGCCCCCTTCCTGCACCCGTCAGGAACATGCTATGAGGTTGCTATCAGAGCTACGAGCACAGTGTCAGGGGGAGCTGTGGGGGGACCTTCCGCCGCTCGGATGCGAGGCAAGGCCGCGTAACTGGCGGACCATGCTTATGCCCCTAATCTCAAGTGCCCACTGAGGGCGGCCCCCCAACTGCACCACTGAGCTGCAGAGGCACGATCCATCTGTCAAATCTCAAATGTTGCGACAGACCGCATGACTTGGCTTCCAAGCACCGCTTCTGGTACATCGGTAGACTTTGTCAGTGCGAAGACTTATTATTACACATGTTGCACAGTGCCCTGGGGACAAGCCAGTGCGAGCACGTCTCTTCCCAGGCAGCCGCAAGTCCTCAAACAGGTGATGACCTCCTGATGTCAAACCAGGCCAGGCCCCATCAGAGCGCGCATCAAACGGATTCCCTCACCAAACGCAGGGAAGAACATAGCGAGGTTGGATCCTCTCTGGTGTTAGATTTCCGGCTTCGCAGCTGCAGATACAAAAAACACAAGTGCACAGACGACGGGTAGATTACAAAGATTAGATAGATTAAACGGGCTAGACAGGTTAGACAGATAAGATAGACAAACAAGTAGGTAGGTGGGCAGGTGCGTAGGTGCGTAGGTGCATGGTCGGAAGGTCGGTGGGTCGGTAAGTCAGTAGGTGGGCAGGTAGGCAAGCAGCAGGCAGGCAGGTAGGTAGGTGGCGGGAGGCAGGCAAGCAGGCAGGCAGGTGAGTAGACAGGTAGACACACATGGATAGGTATGTCCATGTTCATCCATATGTACCTGTCTAGCTAAGTGTATCGTACTTTCTACACATGTATATCCTTTGCATGGCATGCATGCATGTATAGACACGTAGGTGTGCATACCAACGTATTTGGCACGTGCAGCACAGTAAATGGCTTATCTTTACATGGACAGATACGTTGGCATGTCCGCGCACATGTGGACAAACACGTAGACTGACTAACTGGCTGATACATCTACGGATAGCAAAGGCAGGCGGAACAAGGACATGTGCAGATCTGGATGTGCAGAAATGTATGTGTGTTTGCTTACCTACGCCTGCATTCAGAGTCCTCTGCCGATCTATCTATACCTCATCTCCGTGTAGGCATATAGACGCATAAAGAAAGCAAAAGAATATATATATATGTGTGTGTGTGTATGTGCGTGTGCGCGCATGTGTGTGTGTGTGTGTGTTTGTTTGTTTGTTTGCTTGTGTGAGTGTGTGTGCGTGCGCGTGTGTGCAATAGTCTACACCTGCGCCATAACGCTCGTACCGCATACCTGTATTGACTGTGTGTTGATGTTTAAACTTGCTAGTTCTCAAGTTTTGTGTTTGTGTGCGACGTATTATCCGGAAATCTAGCTACTCACTCTGGATATGTACCGCTGCCCAAACAAAGATTGATGTCAGTGTGCCTTTTGGTTACATGGTGTTACATGGGTAGATCGTGCAGTAACACCATCGGGACTTCACCTCGAGATCAAACCCAATCACAAGGGATGCCAAACCCCTGATTGGACGCCGCTGTGCGCTGCTCTACTTTAGGAATCTCTGCAGCCGGAGAGGACACAAACGTTCTGTTTTTGGAGTACGCCATTTCACCACGTGCAGTTTAGTTGACGACGCTCTTACTGAATGCTATGCAGCTATGCGGGTTAGTTAACACGCAGCTTCCTCCCCCGGTCGCGGATCCACAGAAGAGCTCTCACCTTGCACGACGAACATCCGACACACGCATCCGTCCTGGATGGTAACATAGCCCGAAACACAAGCAGAAAGCCTGGACAAGAAACATGCTGGAACTTGGTTTATTATGGCCCAACCCTCGAGCTACAACCCGATTTGCTAAAACCTGAAGCCACTCACAACGAAGCAATGTCAGCCGGGCCATCGAGAAATTGGAAGTTTCCATGACGTGCTGAGTGACCACATGCGGTTGAATAAAGCGAAAATGTCAGCAGTCCACTGACACCAACAGATCCGATCTCTCCTAGAACATAATAGAACATACACACCGCTAGCCTCACCACAGGTCGGATAGGCGCTGTAAACTGCACAAATTTAGCCGCTTATTTGGAAGATGCCACATCGTACTAGCGAAGAGCGCAAACGAGGCTCGAGGTCAGGGCTCAAACCAGTCATTACTTTTGCGAGATAGCTCACAATGCTCTGCCAAGTACCTCAGGCCCGCTTCTACGATGCGACTTGAAAAACCTATCTCTCAACACTGCAAATTCTGTGCGCTACGTGCAGAGCGCAAACGGTTGTCACAGCGTGTCCCCTCGAGAGGGAAGGGCCTTCGTCTCAGAAGCAGCGCACCGGGTGCATGGCTGAAGCCAGCAAAGTTGCACACGGGCTCGGAAACTTGTCCCTTGCCTGTGACGCCAGGAGTCCAAGATCGCATGTTGGCGACCTGCCCTGTAAGGCAATTTCATGGTGGAAGGGCAGTCTAACATATTCTAACCAGCAGCTCCCATTCCAAAGCGTAAACATCGTACTGTCCCGAATGATCAGAGAGCCGTCAACCCCAATTTCAAGATTTGCAGGCAGCTGCCAACATGTCAGAGGACTGAACACGGCCTCACTGGAATTCAAGGCTCTGCACGACAAGCAACTGTCAAGAATTCTCATACCCACTCCAGATGGTTTTCGACCTCGTCTCAGGCAAACCCATAGGACTTCATAGGACCGCCTCTTGCTCTTGAGCCTCTCAGAGCTTCAAACGAAAGATCCCCCACAGTGCACGAAGCCTGCGGGGTATCACGAACGCGCCTTCTAACTTTGGCAGCCACTGGGAGCCATCCCAGCCATCTTCTTGCAACACTGAGCGAAGGTAGCCGCTTCCGGTTGTCCAGTGTCTTTGCTAGGAAGGCGACAGGGCTCCCAACACGTTCAAAAGGAGCGGACTTCCTCTGCAACTACTTCATGTTTGTACAGGTCTCCACTCCGAACAGTGACGGCTGCAGGGAACGAAAGTCGTGTACCCAAACTGGCGATTTGGAATCCAGTTTCCTGCAGAAGTCAGTGGGGCACCTCTTGCTGTGGCCACGACTTGAATTTGCTTGCACTGACTGCGACGCCAGGGAGCTTGTCTCTGCTTTGAGTTGACCTTTAAGTAAGCACTGTCATGAGTCACGACTGCGGAAAACAGACCACAACACGCTACCACGGTATCGCCTGGGACACGTGCACAAGGCTCCCTGATTCAGCTCCGAGATTGCTAAGTCATCAGGCCTGCTCCGGGTGAGGATGCTGTGCTGACCGCTCTGCACAATCGTCTAAGTCTAGTAAGTCTAGGTGTCCGGACTATCTACCTGTCCCAAAACCGTCTTCACAAAGGGCAAGCCCGATGACTCCAAAACACTTCTTGAACCGCGAAGCTGTTGAAGCTTCCTTGCGAATCGCATCCTTGGTCCAAGTTTGACTGCCCATTGCGGCACGTCCCCCGCCTGCAAACATGTACTCCGCACCCCCGACAAAAAAGCGGCTGCTAAACGCGGGGCCAAGAAGCCGCTTCCAGTCCGCGGCCAGGGAGCAACTCTTCAAAAGGCCCTGACCTTAACTGGCTCAAGCTCAAAGAGCCAAAGCCGACAAAGCCTCAATTTGGCCAGTCCCAGCGGGTTGGGTGAAGCTGGGCCTTCGAAGTGGCGTTGCATAAAACATGCACTCTTTCTTTTGGGGCCACACAGACTGTGCATTCTTCTGGGCTACTTCTTCGCTGCAGAGCGGCCATTGAGCTGACTGGAGGGACAAAGGCTGAAATGATCTGCATGATGCTGGGCTCCTTGAAAGCATCCATTCTTCACCATTGGGTCATCGCACCGAATGCCAAACCACTGAGACTCCCCAACACCACGATCACATCGTAGGTAGCAGAATCGGGTTTGAGAAATGAAACGGATGGAAGTGAATCTACTTGTCTGACGAAGACCATGTCCTCCACTTTGGCCTCTGGCACCACCTTGCAATGCTTGTCATGCCCTCGCTTCAAGCAAAAAGCGCATGATGCCAAAGGTCACGTGATTTTTGTTTTGCCCAGGTGCACGCTGCACAAGGGATGGCAGGAAGTTCTGCTCCTGCTCGCCTGGTGACGTACCGACACTGCAAAGGCATGGAGTACCCGCTTTTAGCCGCCAGGCCTTGGTTCGTTTCAGCCGATTCCTCCTGCTTCTCGCGGTCAAGGAAGGCACTGGCCTTTTGAGGAGTCGCAGATGGACGCCCCGAAGCATTGCATAGTTCAAAAGGACCGCGGCCAAGGACCCTGCCTCTTCAAACAGCTGTTGCGTGAAGCCCGTGCCCACCTGTTATGGACAGCAATCCGTATATCCGTTTCACGAACGGTACAGACCCCTGTCCACTTTGGTAGCCAGCAGGCACTGCGACGAATGATTGTCCGAGTTCCGCATACCCCAAACCCAGACTCCGAGTGATAAAATCCCCGTGAATGCCCTGGAGTAGCTCACAGGAAAGAAAGCGACTTAGTCAAGATCAGGATCAGCGAGACGGTTCAGATTTGCGAGATTGCCGCTCATCCTGTCGGCCTTACATAAGCTGTTGAAAGGCAACAGAAAAGCCAACGATGAAACTCAAGGATACTTAAGAATTAAAACGACGGTGGGGGAAAGCACAAGTCGCCGGGACAGCATGCAACGGTCGGAATTGAACAAGTGAGCAGATTCCCTACAAGTAGGCGCCGAAGTTGAAAATTCAGCGGTACGATGGTAGCACATCCATTCCATCACCAGACACACTGGGCATTTCCACAGCGCCTTGCGAGTTGCTGAGCTTGCATGTGATGGGCGGACATGCGGAGCGCAGGCACGTGGATGCTGCAGCAGACCATGAAAAATGATGGCCAGCTGCTGCATGTGACGGTCGCCGATGGCTTGCACGTGCTTCGGTAAGGAGATCTCTAGTTGCCGAAGAGTAAACACTCATGTAGAGGCACATACCAGTGTTGCAGCCCTACAGTACCCCAAGTACGCCACCAAAGTCAGCGTGCACGGGCCTGCATTCGCAGTCCGCTGCTAGTCTTCACGTGGTCATAGCCTGAGACTAGCTTCCGCTTCCCATGAGCGTATCAGGGCCTGCAGTCCCTGAGAGTCCGGCAATGGCAGAGCTTCGACTGGACGCTCAGAGCTGGTGACATGCTGCGGGCACGGCTGTCCAGGTAGCGTTCCTCAGACAGCAAAGCCGCTCGCACGCGCATCTGCTATGCCACTGAACATGAAGGAACGCTGTAAATGCACAGATAAACCACTGCCTTCTGTCACGGATACGAAAATCAAGCGTTCAGATTGTTGAGCCCCGACTACAAGTACAAACCGCTTTTGATTTCCTGGCATTCGCTCTCGTGTTGTAGCAACGTTCCTCTTGAACAGGGAAAGCATCCCCGAACGAAAGAAGTGTTCTCCTCCACAGTAAGGTTCAAGGAGTACAAGTACGGTACAGCCGATGCAGCCGCGGATCAGCGTCGCTCGGGTTCTTGATGGCCCGGCCTTTGAGCTTCCATCCTCTCAGGGACCGATTAGGATACTACCAGGGTTTAGGGTTTAGGGCCAGGGTTAAGGGTGAGACAGTTATTACAGGATCCCATGCACAAAAAATGACAAGCAGTGCTCTGATTCCGTCGGGAAGCCGTCCAATGGCGTGATGAAGAAATCCTGTCAGCTCTTAGAGAAGGCGGGCATACAGCACATTCGTTAAGCACTTCTCAATGCAGGAGTGCGTGGTGATGCTTGAAGTCATTTTTCTGTGTCCCACATATCGGAAGAGCATCGGTGCTGCTCTGCCGCTGACCACATGTCCCATACGTGCGAGCTGGCAACTGCACCAAAAAAAGCAGAGGCCTGTACAACCGGGACTAAATCCACGAAGGCCGAGACAACGGGTGCGAGGCCGCCAACGAGCTCGCTGCATTGACATCGCGCACATCAGCTACCAAATCGTCATGTTGCAACTCTGCAGCCTTCAACCTCGAAAACACTCATTCTCTTCCCATTGAAGCTTTTCCTCAAACTCTTGTGCTAGGTACTCGAGGAGCGACGATCGTTTGTCATCGAACGATTTGCGAAGCTGCGCTGCCTGTAGCTCAGCGTGCTTCAACGGTGTCTCGAAGTGAAGTGCACGAGTTGTAAGCGACATGTCTTGTGCAATGCGCCTAAGTGCTGCTTGCCTTTTCTCATGGCAATCTGTCTCGCTGCGAAGTAGCCTTGGCTGAAACTGTTCAGCTTGCGCTGGGACACCAAAACATGTCGGCCCTGTTGGACGAATGCTAATCGCCTGGTGTGTTCGGCGTCTGCATGTGCTCCAGAGACCTGATGTGCACATTGGCTTCCGTGTAGATAACGTCCATGCTCATACGATGCCGGGCTTCAGCTTCTTCTTCGGCTGCGTGCTCCAAGGTCCTAGTTCTGCACGTTGGTGCCCTGATTCTTTCCAGCATTATCAGTGTTCGGGGCCAACGCCATCAGAGCTACCTACGGCCTGAAGTTTCAGGTATCACAGCTACCAGCAGCTATACTATACTCCGTTAAGTCAACCCTGTGGGGCACCTTTGGTACTACGGGGACTTATGAGCCCGGGTCAGTTGCGTAAAGGATCGGCTAAGGGCAACAAAAGTAGTTAGGATAAAAACTGCAGCTCTCGGATCTGCAGCGCCTGGACCCATCCGGCACGAAAGGAGTCAGGACACTCACTGCTTCAAGCATTGTCAAGACTTCATCGACGGAGGAGTAGTTTGCCAGGACTGCAGGGACGGACTCTAGTGCGCTGATCGCATGTGTTCCTGGTTGCGGCTCCTCATAAACCGACTGTGCCAGACAGACTGCCGAGACTGTCAAACCTGCCTCATTCATGGCCAAAAGGGAATTGCAGGGGCTGGTACGATGGCGGGAAACGGAAGATGTTCATTGGTGCAACCCAGCCGTATTTGTTCCCACCGCCTCTTGGGTCTGCTTCAATGCTGTGTTTGGTTGTGTTGCACAAGTCCCAAAGCTCCACGGTTCGTGGGATGACATAGGATGTCTTTCCGAGGTCGGAATATGGAATCTTCATGTAGCTGCATGCCCACGAAACGGGCTGCAGTCCGAATGAGCGGAGCATCATCATGCCAGCAGGGTTCGTCACCAGCGCAGGACGGGGGGTGTTGTCGCAGATCTGCCCGCCTTACGTCAGGATATCTGCGAAGCCCTACGAAGCTTGCAGTTCCACTCTCTCGGTCCTCCAGCATCACAACTCGCAAGCTGGTCACATCATCGCGGCGATGGCCTCACTGGTATACAGTATACTCAGTAAGCACGCAACGAAGGCAAAGAACCACAACGACTTCAGCAGGAACGCCGCATGCCATTGCCAGACGAGGTTCAGAATTCGGCGAGGTAGTCGCCAACAGTCTCCAGGCGATCAGCCGCCGTCTTTTCCTACGAGGCAGCAGACATTTTCAGAATCTCATCAGAGGCAGCGGAGGCCTCACGGTACAAAGCCGTGACGGAATGGAAGCGGAACCTGGGTCTGACATGGTCTGACTCTCGCACGACACCGGCGCAGCAACGTCAGCAGACCGAGATGTACCATTTCGCCCGCCATACCGTGAGACATCCTACACAAACTGTCAAGTCAGGCCGTGGGTACCCCTTGTCAATCCCAGCAATCAGAGCACAAGCTGGAGCCTGACATGCAGGCTGTCTGTCGGCATGTCCCTATGGATCCCTCTCCACGCATGAAAGCATCATAGCAGTGTATGGCAGCCATTCACCCCACAAGCTCCGCTTCAACCAAGCAACGATTTGCCCAGGTGCTGTGCCAGAGACTCCTCCAACTGTCGGCGGCGGGTTCGGTGGTGCGGCCTTCGAAGGAAGCGGGGGAAGGAAAAACAAGGTAACGCCGCCTTTGCGGACCCGCGCTCTGGAACGTGTTTTTCGTTGTGAAAAATGGGTTTCCCCAGATAAGATGCGATGGTTTCTCATGTGCTCTTCTAATGGGTGCGGTCGGAGTGGAGGTTATTGCGGTTCGGGCATGGATGCTATCGTAGTCATTCGGGCATGGATGCCCTGCAGCAATCGCATGGGGTCGGAGTGGACGTTATTACGGCTCGGGCATGAGCTCTATGGCAATCGCACGGGGTCGGAGTGGACACGGTTCGGGCATGGATGCTCTGAAAAAAGGGCAACCAAAGCACAGTAAACACCATAAATTTCGGCACCTGAGGAAACCCTTAATTTAGAGGCGCTGGAACACCGGGGGCACCGATATATTCGGCGCATGTAGCAGAGGAAACACCGTAAATACCAATGGAATCGGCATGTCGGCTCTGCGCATCTACATGGGAATCGAGCCAAGAGCAAGACTACCGGATTCAGGGAGCATGGCACCATCATGAAGACAACATCAAAATCACCGTGAGGACGACCACGTGCAAGGAGCTGCGCACACCGAACGTCATCACCCCCCACCCACTACCCCCCAAGCCCGACACCAACAGAAGAACCCTGAAACAGGCACAGCTCGTGGGTCAGGATAGGCGTAAGAAAAAAAGAGTAAGGGAAGAAAGAGGAAGCAGGACAAGGGGAGGAATGGAAGAAGTGAAGGAAGGGGAAGAAGGAGAGGAAGGAAGGGGAGGACAGGAAGAGAGGGAGGAAGCGGAAGTGGAGCAAGGAATCGACTGCAGCCAGTCCAGGCCTGCGCCAGCTTGACGAGAGCACGACCTCCAACACTAAGCTCATACAAGCAAGCATGCTCAGAGCTTCAAAGCACATGTACAAGACTGCAAAGCAGCCCCCGTACCTTGGTGTTTGGGCCCGCCAGCGCCTTGGAACTGAGTTCTGCGCTGAACCCTCGACCCAGGAAACGTGGCAACACCCCGCTTGAAGGTGACAGCACACATGGTTCCACTGAACCGACATGCAAAAATGGTCAGCGGTATCCACATCAGTCAAAAGACACAGCAAGAACCCTACCGCACAAAGCTGCCAAAGGCGCGATGAGCTTTGCCAGTCGCTGGACCAGAAGATCGGTCAACTGAACAGGATGCTTGCGCAAAGATGTGGGAAGAGCATGGCCCTGGACTGACAATAGTGCCGGATGCCGCAGCCTCAGCACCGCTACGGGTCATCAGCTTGTCCTCAGCAAGGGCTCACATCTCCGGAACTGACTCTACTTGTAACATGATTGAAGACTGCTGACAGCCTACCAGAATTTCGACAATGCTGCTCTCCACATCAGAACTACACCGACCTGCACAGATGTCAGAGTCGGTGAAGTGAAATTGAATCTAAAGTCACAGGAGCATCCCGCCCTCATGCACGCAAGGGTGTCAATCTTGAGTCCGAGTATCGTAGGTGCCATTCTCCTTGAATCCAACCTGTTTGCTCTGTTCAATATGCTCTTCACAAGAAGAGAGGCCATGAAGTCTCACGGCTTTTGTCTCACACCTGGGCAAGAACGCTCCCATACCCCGGCCTGGTGTTCGGCTAGGGCGCTTAGCTTCTCCACGCAGCTTGCCTGCAACGTGCGGGAAAGGGAATGAAGCGGGCGAAGGATGGACTGCAAATGACCCCACTGAGAGCAGAAGCCTCGGGGCCGTTGTAGCCCTTTTTGGCGAGCCGCAGCGCAGTGTAGACATCCTCCTTCGCTCATGCACAAGAGCATCAAAGCATTCGCCGGATACACCATTTCTTGGATCGGGATGCATCTCAAGAAACGACTTGACCAACCCACAAACAAGGCACATCACGGAAAAGCAGAGGAGGTTTGTCGTCGTCTTGGATTCCAACCTCATGCACCGACTCTGAGACATCTTGAAACAACACTGCAAGCTCTGTGCAGTCGAAGGGTAAGACAGCAAGGCAGGTGAAAATTGAGATCTTTGATTCAGGTCGCGTTGAGCACACCGTCAACATCCACGAAGATGATCGTGTCGACACTGGCCTTGGGATCGCAAGTCTTCGCAGGGGGATCGTCATTATGTTACCGGTGCACCTGACAGCCGCTCATGGCTGGCCGATGCTTCGCCTAATAGCCCTTCCGAACTTCAACATCAGCTTGGATATCCGAAGCGCCCTGGTGATGGGAGATGTGGGTGCCGGCGCCATAAACTTCGAGCCTCGCGCAACGCAGAAGTCTTCGGATCGGAACTTCGCGGCATGGGGTTGCCCACTGAGAATCCGGCCGAACTTCCAGTGCAAGCACTGGCTAAGGGCGGGATTCGAATAAAAAAAATGCTGCGGGAACAGCATCGCATCTTTAGAACAGGCCAAAGGACCCGGAACCCTAAACCTTGAAACCCCAACACCCTAAAACCTCGAAACCCCAAACCCTAAACCCCAGACCCTGACGGTGGATTCTTGCGGCCAAGGCCCGGACCATGGCGGGTGGGGCCGGGATCCTGAGGTGTGTCGAGGGCGCCGCACGACAGCAAGAAGACAAAAATCAGAGTAAGAACGTGACTGGGAACAATAGCAATAGCCATAGTTGCAACAGTAAATGTGATGAAGATGGCAATGATAACGATGCTAACGTCAAACGAATAGGATGCCAAAGCCGTGGGCCATGATTGAGCCCGCCACGGCATTCGAGGTGGTGGCCTGACAGGAAGGAGTCTTGCAGCTTTACACCCGACATCATACACATCCTACGGGTTTAGGGGTTTTAGGGGTGTCGGGGTCGCCCAAAACTTCCATCGTAACCCGGCCTCTGATTCGGCGGGCCCCCGCGATGCCCAATCCTCGTAAGCCGAAAGGCTTCAAAAAAAAGACTCGGGGCTTCCGGTTGGAGTTTCGGATCCGCCCCCCCACTAAAAAAAAAGTGTCCGTGCAGCCTAGTGCAAAACTCTCTTCCCTCCGGTGCTGAGGCTCGGGCGGCCGGATGTTCCTGGCCCTCGGCTTTCCTTCCTGCGAGGCGAAAACGCTCCGGCGAGGCTCCCCCAATTATATTATATTATATTCGATTTTATCATACTATACTGTATTATACTTTCTTATATTATATTATATTGTATTATATTCTATTCTATTCAGGGACTGCCGAGCGCCCGCCTCGCTGGTGCTCGGCTCAAAGGAGATCTCCAGGCCTTCCAAGGGCTGCCTTGAGTCCAGGAGGTCCTGCAGCGAAGGCAGGATCACTGTCCTCCTTAGCTGGGACTGCTCCCCGGTCCTTTGGCAAAGCACTAGGCAGGAAAAAGACATCTGGACCCATCGGCACTTCGATGAAGCCATAGCCCTCACGGCAGCGCGAGAGCAGTTGCTTAGAACATGAGGAGTGAATACTCACCGAGACCTTGAAAAGCCCACGTGCCCTTAAAATCTGTCAGGGACAGTCGATGCAGAGGGCCTTGGATGGGTAGAAGTTCCGAATTCGGCCTTCTCGAAAGGGTCCTGAAAAGCGGCTGGAGAAGCACACGGAAAGCCGGTTGGCGACCCTGGGAGCCAGGAGCCTGGAAGCGGTGCCATGGGAGCCATGGGAGCCATGGGAGCCGGTGGCGGGCCCGGTGGTCCCGGGCCCCGCAGGAAGACGATCCTCTCCGCTCGGACTTTGCCATCTGGCATCACCCGAACCTGCTGGCGGCCAGGAAGGGGCGAGAAAAGATCTCCGACCCTTTGGGGCCTCGAACTCGACCCGCTTATCCACCACCTCCGCTCTCTCAGCAGGCATGCTACCCCCACTCCCGCTCACTCCCGCTCACCGGTGCACACCTGCTCCCTTCGGGGTTCGCCGCCTGCCAGCTCCGGCGGCAGCTCACTCCTGCATGAGAAGGGCCAAACTTGGTTGCAGCTATACATGGCTTGACATGGCTTGCAGAAAGCAGTGCCATTGGCCTCAGGTAGAAGGCATCCTCTTGCATGTCGTCCGGCTTGATGAAGCCGAAACCCTGAACATGGATGTATTCGGAGACGGGCCGCTGTCCGACACGAATCGACGGAGCTTCTGAAACTGCACTGCACAGGAGCGAGACCGGTAATGAGTCGCGAACGACTCTTGCTTCTAGTGTTTTTACCATTGTCACTGTTTGCAATGTGACCCCTCCTTTACTCGCACAACTGCTTTGATTGAAGTCACTGCTAACCTTCCCACTGTGAATAGCTCCGGCTCTCACTAACGTGTTTGAAAGTGGTTCTGTCCTGGAGAATATTACCGTGATAGTAGCAGCAGAAGCAGCAGTGGCAGTACCAGTCGCAGCGGTAGCGGTGGTGGTAGCAGTAGCGGAAGCAGTAGAGGTGGTGGTAGTGGTAGTGGTAGT
>CAJNJA010005143.1:0-17651 GCA_905231915.1 Symbiodinium necroappetens
TGTTACTGCTACTGCTGCTGCTACTGCTACTACTACTACTACTACTACTACTCCTTCTACCACCGCTAAAATTCAGCACGACGATCGTTGCATTCCCAGAACCACTTCGTGAACTTTCTCGGCCCCCCGGAGATTCGGAAGTTTTTCATGCCAGAGTTTGCCGGCGAGGAGCGCCAGGAGGATTCAGGTTAATCCTGCAAGGGTTCATGAGGCCGGATGTCTGTGGACAAACAAAGCCTCATGCTTTGCTTGTGAGGGTGTGGGAACATGGGTTGTCATAAGGCCAGGCCCTTGTTCGCTAGAACACAGGTCGGCGATTCTCTCAATCCACTAGAGTCAACCCACGAGTACAGCTCCTCAGGCAGAGCAAGCCGCTGAGCTTCCGTGAATGTTGGACAATGTCTTGTTGGCCGTGTTGCCGTGACCACCGCCATCCCATAGCGAGCACGTGCTGAGATGTTGACAGTGATTGCGCAGGTGGCAGCGGTAGCGATTGGAGTGGGTGTGGTGATGGTCGCCGTAGTGGTGCTGGTAATGGTAGTTGTGACGAGCTGTCGCTGCTGGTGTGGTGTTCGATGTTCGGAGTTGTTCGTTAGGTGATTGCTTTTGTTGGCCGCATTGCTTCACAGCTTGTTGGGAATTCGAAACTTCGCAGCAGGACTTGAGCGGCCTCTATGCACGAGACGAAGGCCGAGTGCTGAACTTAGCGGAGCCATTCCAGTCAGGGAGTTTTGCGTTCAGGAGTGTCTGTAGGGCTTCACGAGCGGTTTCTTGTAGGATGGCTGATAGAGGCTGCTATTGCATCTGGAGAGTGTTTCCAGGATTTGGGTTGAATTTTTTGGTTTTACATACACGCACCTCTTTAGTTTGATTTTAATGCTTTCGAGTTTCGGTGTTCATATCGCAGGTGCCGGTCCATGGTTGATTCCTTGCAGATTTCGTTTAGGATTGCGAGCGGAAGATAGAAACTAAGCGTAGATGCCCGACACCACACCCTAAACGCCGAATCCCCAACAGTTCAACCCCAGATCCCCACTCGATCCTGGATGTTACTCGAGCTCGGGTGAATGCAACCAATGACCCTGATTTAGAAAGCGGTTCAGCTGCAAAGCAGGCGATGGTCAGAGGTTATGTGCTGCATGGTACGATACTGTAGGATGTGTTCTGTTGTGTACAAGATCACACGTGTATGTGTGTGTATATATATATATGTATATGTATATGTATATCTAAGATGCCTGCGTGCCCATGTCCATCCATCCTTCCATCCATCCATCCATCCATCCATGCATGCATGCATTCTCGCATATATATATATTCATATATACACATACATAGAAATAAATAAGTATATATATATATACATATATGTGTGTACATATGTATACACATACATACATACATACATACATACATATATATATGTGTGTGTGTATACACACCAACACAATATACACACATATGCGGCAGCATGTACATGTTCCTCTACGTAGACATAGACATATACGTATACATGTATACATGCGTACATGCATACACGACCAGAAACATGCAAGTGTATGCAAGAGTAGATGGTTTGCTTTTTGTGGTCCTTCAATGGTTCAATGTTTTGTCACGCTTGTCGCTGCTTTCATTTCATGTGTTGATACTTGCCGATGTACAACTGATTTACACATGTCATCCCTTTCTGTGGAAGCTTCTCAAATCCGGCCGTGCGAATGTGGTATCAAGAACAGTCACAGCACTAGTAGAACAGAACAGAACAGCGCCAACGCTGGGTTTCTGACACAAATTCACCACCAATGACACCACACACAATTAAAAACACTCGAGATGGTTTTCATATTGCTTTCTGTCAATCATGATGCCAGTATGGGCAGACAGGGTTTTTGCAAGCATCTTTTGAACTAGCAGATGTCTGGCCACTGGAAGATGCCATCAATCCAAGGTGCGAGAGTTTGCGCCCAAAACTGAGGTGCATCTGGGTCTTGGGGAGGCGTTGTGAGTTCAGTCCATTGGCTTCAAGGATTAGGCTTTGGCTTCAGGAGCTCTTTGGCTCAACTCTGCCATCCGGATCACTATTTTCTTGGTGCATCAGAACCATCAGATAGCAAACGCTGGTAGCAAATGCAACCGATGGTGAAGCAAGTCAAGGTAGATTTACTTGGTGTCTCCGCATGGCGGCGGTTGTAATGGTGGTGGTGCGCTGGTTGTAGAAGAACTAGTAGAGGTTTTTGTAGTAGTAGTTCTTGTTTATTCTTATTAGTAGTATTAGTAGTAGTCGTCGTCGTCGTTGTTGACGTAGCCGTGGCAGCAGCAGTAATAGTAGCAGTAGTATTAGTATCAATATCATTAGTAGCAGCATTAGTAGTAGTCGTGGTGGTGATGGTGGTGGTGGTAGTAGTAGTAGTAGTAGTTGTTGTAGTAGTAGTAGTAGTAGCAGTAGTAGTGGTAGTCGTAGTAGTACTTAGTAGCAGCAGCAGCAGTGGTAGTAGCAATAGTAGTAGCAGTAACAGCAGAAGACCAAGAGTGGTGGCTGGCTGGTGGCAGTTGTAGAAGCACGGGCAGCGGCTCGTGGCATCACTGTGTTGCGGCTGCTACCACCACCACCCACCACGACCACAACGATAACACATGAGTGCGAAGGTGGGCGGAGGAGGTCAGTGCAGGGCTAGTGTAAAGACTCGAAAAGAAATTTGCCTCCCTTGAGCAATCGAAGATAAAGTATCAGCCGCAGTAGGCCACTAAGCCACTAAGCTATGGCTATGATTTTGCCGTAGTGCACAACGGCATTTACAAGTGGAAGGAGAGCCGGCGGGAGGCAGTTCTTGTGAAGCCTAAGGGCTTAAAGCTTGTCACCGAAGTTCAAGTTGAACTTGGATTGAGTCGCAGGAGCACGTCCATCTTGAGAGCCTTCTGTCGCAAGCAATAATAACCGAACCAGAGTCTTCTCTGGAGGTGTGTTGAAAGGGAATGTTAGGGATTCGGCAGCCCAGCCACTTCAGCAGACTTCTGTTTCGTTGTGGGGCGGAAAGGGCTTCTGCACATGCTAGCAGGTTGCGGCGAAAGCGGACGAATCGAGAAGCACCTACCACGAGCTGCTTGGTGCACACGTTGTTGTGGTGATGTGGATGATGATTGTCGTGGCGGCCCGGAGTTGGTAGTGATGACAATATTGATGGCGATAATGTCAGCAAAGAAGGATGAAGGTTGTCCTTTCGTGTCTTGGGGTGAGGACAGACAGGAGGTCGACGACCACGATACCGGTACTAGGTTGAAGAAGATTCCTAGGTAGTATTAGGGGGACCCCTCAAAGGGACCCTTCTTACTTATGGCTCTCTAACAGGGACCTTATTGAGAGGGTCTATATCCTCAAGGGTCCTCCGAATCCTAACTCCGAAAGATGCATGTCGATCGAGGCAGAGGAAGCTAAGCAAGTCGGAGGCAAACCCAAGTCTATAGTACTAGTGCATATGCTACCATAGTTTGGATAGTTAAGCTGCACGCTTGATTGGAGGATTCTGTCAGGTTCCCAGAGCATCCAACCTGAAGCCGCCAATCTTCCAAAGCCCCAATAAACCCTCTGTCACGCCTATAGTGAACCTGTATTTAATTAGCATACAGCACGTCAGTATACATGAGGTTATACAATTGTATACCATACAAAGCAAGACCAAGGCTGTACCCCACAGTATGCCACGCAAGTAAGATTAACAAATGTGCATTCAACCTGCAGTGTGCTCTTGGCTGTCCAAAGCGAGAGCCAGCATGAAGCAAGCTACTGAGACAACTATCATGGCAGTCGCAATGTAGTTGCATACGCCTCGCTCTGAACATGTCGTGGTAGTGTTAGCTGTTGGTGGCCGCGCTTTTGCGCTCCCGTTGCTTAGTCTCTCTAATCAGGATGTGGAAATGCACGTCATCAGTGAGCAGAACAGTTGACATTTGTGTGGAAGTGTTTGCAATTCGTGTGCCGTAGCCTGGCGAGCATGATGATCGGGCATCAGTAATTATCTGCACAATCACAAGGTGAAAGAAGGTGCCAATATCGGACGGTCCGTAAACTCCTCAAGGTTGAACCTTCAGAAGCAGAACGGCGGTAATGTCAGCAGTGGTGGTGGTACGGAAGATAGCATACCCTAGTTTTAATTCTAGTGTCCATAACGGATAACGTCCCAGCACCATTATGAAGATGAGCTGAGCCATGATAGCATCACGTTTGAACTGTTTGTTCCCGTAAGCACAGTTCTCGAGCTGTGGCGACAGTCTGCTCTGCATTGCTGTTCCCTTTGTGCCTTCTCTTCTTCTTATTTTGTCTAGAACCCTCCTCAGTTTGGGATCTCTCTAGTGCTTGGGGCTCTGAACAAACATTGTTTGCGGATGCCAAGCTTCCTGGCCATTCAAGGCCGCTGTGTTCTCAATTCGGCAGCAACCTCGAGCTCCGACCCACTGAGGTTCGTCGAAAGGTATGACCACACTCCCGCTTCTTGGTAGCTTTTGGGCACAGGTTTTTGTGGGTACGTAACGTCGAGGTCGAATTACCACTAAAATTGCGTATCATCCCCGCATCCATTGCGCCCGCTATGGGCGACTGCACTCCGAGTACTCGCGCACACGCCCGAGTGCGCCCGAGGACGCCCAAGTACCCTCGAGTACGCCCGGGTAGCCCGAGTACCCTCGAGTACGCCCGAGTACCTGCACGAGTGCGCCCGAGCACGCCCGAGTATCTGCCCGAACACTCGCAAGTACGCCCGAGTGCGCTCAAGGACGCCAAGGCCAGACACTTTATCCGTTTGTGACTTTTGTTGTGCAGGACCTTTGATATATTGTATGGTCTATATTATATAGTATATGATTTATACATATATAGTAGAAACAGATAGTATCATATAACATAATCTAACATATTGTCATAAATACAACACAATCTACACACACACGTACAATACAATATATAGTATATAACTTTATATATATATATATAATAACATATATTGTATATTATTTAGACAAAAGACTATAAAAATGTAGAATATCGGATAGAGAATACAGATTATGGATTATATAACCTATTATCTATGCACGTCATATAAGTTCATAAATATATTATATAATGTAATACAAAGAATATAACACATCATTTAAGATATGTAATATGAAATGGCTTATACATAACCTTTAATTATATCAACTATGTGACTTATTAACTAGCAAAATACATAAATATGTAAGTTTAAACATATAATAGGTAAGCAAATAAGTGTACATGCGAGTGTATATGTATATACACACCGAGATACATACAAATTCAATTAAACTATACAGTGCACAATACGTAGAGTGTATACTGTTTCCGTTTGAATAAGCATTTTAGAATATATGACATGTAAAGTCTGAGAAGAATTCTGCGACATATAGTATTCATTGTATGTATATACATATTATATTAAGTAATACACATACTATATACATCACTTATAGTTAATATTCAGTATATAGTATATAACACATACCGTATCATATATGAATGTGTTTTTATGAGATATTTTTCGATATTGTAAAACACATGTTATATAATAATATGTAGTATGTGTAGCATGTGAAAAATGCAAAGTACATCAAGTATGAAATATAAGAGTTTGTATAAACGTGTAATATGCACAGCATACTACTTATAATTTATGCAATATAGCATTTCATATAACTGCGTTTAATTTCACAATGTACATGCAGACGTGCATATATAGATATGGGGTTAGTTTCATTTCATATATATATATATATGCATACATACACATAGCATACCTGGCGCTACTCGTGCATACCAGGCGCTACTCGCGCATACTGGTGCATACGCGGCGCTACCCACCGCTACTCAGGCATACCCGGCACTTCCCAGGCATCTTATCGGCATGGCTTTCCTGCAGTACCCTCATCGTTCCCATATAGTTATACTACAATGCACCAAGACCCTGCCCCAAACATTAAGGCCTGTATATTAGTCCATACCTGGGCAGGTCAGGCGCTGAAGTGCTTAGAGTCTCAACCCCAAGCCACGAACGCAAGCCCCAAAGAAACCTTACACCATAAACCAGAAGCCCTTGCAGCCCTAGAAGCTCGTAAACCCCGCAACCTACAAGAGATTTCAAAAACCCTGAAAAGAGATCTCAAAAACCCCACAACCTATAAGAGATCTCAAAAACCCTAAACCCTCAACCCTAATCTGTTGAGGCCCTCAGACGGCCGAAGTTGGAGCTGCCGGAGCCGGCAGCCAAACCCGCCTTGGTGAAGAAAGAGGAGCCAAAGACCGAGAGGCCGAGGCTGGTGAAGATAAAGGTGCAAAAGAACGAGAAGAAGGAGGGCGACGCCTCCAAGAAGCATCGGAAGGAGGAAGTGAAGAGGCGGAGGAAGGAGAAAAGGAAGATGAAGAAAATGAAGAAGGAGCAGAAAGAGAAGAGGCGGCAAAGAAAAGAGAGGAAGAAGAGGAAACGAGCCGCTGAGCTGGCAGGCTTGGCTTGCATGCCTTCTCACCACAGCTGCTTCACGTATTGGAGCTATACTGTAACTATAATAATACATAAGTTACCATACATAATACATGTCTTTACATATATATATATATACATATATATATATGTATATGTATGTATTTATCATACGGTATAGTTTATATATTCCAGAATCTATGTTATGCTTCGCTTCTTTGTTTCGTTGGTTGGTTCATTTCTGCGGCTTGGTGCAAGGTCATGCCAATCCCAGACCATGCTGCAATGTGCTATAAGCTATGCTAATTACAATACTGCAATATACGATCATATAGCAACACTAGCGATGGAAGTTCACCGCACCAGCAACTCACTGACGCTAGAAACGACAATTGCGATTCTCACATGCTCGTAGAACAGGCTAGGAGGTGAAGTGCAAGGCAATTAGTTAAAGCTACGAAGCTGGATAAGGTACGATGTGTCCAGGATCATCTGCTTTTTGTCAGGTGAAAAGCTCAAGGCCGTGCTGCATGAGAAAAAGCGCCGACGAGAGGCATCCGGCTTGCTGGGTCCGTGTAAATCAGCCCTTCTGTGCGCAGCTTCTCATGCAGGAGCCATCACCGCAGCACAGCCAAAGCAGCGACAGCAGTAGCAGCAGCTCCTATGCCAGCAGCTACAGCATCTTTGGCTTGAGTTTGAGCTGGTCGTGTTGGGCTGTCTAAGTCTTCTACTGTAGGCTGCGGTCCATAAGTGCAGCTGTTACCGTTGCTGCTTTGCAGCAGTACACGGCTCGAAATGCATGATCCTACACGATGCCAGTATTGCGCCAATAGCCTGACTGTGCGAATCATCGGAGCCGGAACATACATGGGCTGAGCAAGATTGCCTCAGATGTTTTGTCCGAAAGCTCCGAAGGGACAGACGTCAGAAACTCTTTGGCATTGCCCGAAGATGGTATTTGTTGCTTGGATTCGGCAGCAACTCTTGACAACACCCAAGTCCATACTTAAAGGCTACAAAGACACAGAGAACATCTTTGGCCCCACCGCAGCCAAGGTCCTGCACAGCCAGAAAGGAAGATGAAACAGGCGTCTCGAATTGGGGACTACTTGGGAGTTTTAGGGTTTGGGTGAGGATTACTTTTGGGGTGTCAGGTTCTGGGTTTTGGGTGGTTTAGGGTTGGGGTGGGGATTCTCTGGGAATTTTGGCTCAGGGTTCAGGGCGAGCGTGAGGATTACAAGCAAAAATGTACCACCACAACTTGCACCCTGAAGGATAGGAACTCTGGGACAAGGCGTATCAAAAGCTCCAATGTGGCCCTGTCAACCGGTATAAGAAAGGCTCCTTTAAGGGACCTAGTATGGGTCCATTTAAGGGCAGGAGTCCTGGGTTACTACTTCAAAGCCTTGTTCTAAATATGCAGGCCCCCTATATCAACCACAAGTGCCATGGTGAAAAGGGTCTGAAAACACTTGACCGGTCATGGGTGGTTGATGGGGAGCCGCAAATACCATAGCTGTGCCAATAATATGTTGTTGTACATAAGTATGGGTGAATGTCTTTTGCATGTGTATGCATACATAAACATGTACGCATACACTTGCACAAATACATATACCGCTGCTTGGACACAAACATATACATTTACATACTTCCAGGCCTGCATAGGTATTTAATCATTTCAGTATATGTATGCTATTGTGAACCCTTCTGCGCAAGCTTTCCATCCCACCCGGCATACAGAACAGTGATTCAAGCCATTCCACTCCCGAAGCTCAAAGCCATCCAGGAGCTGAGACCAGCGGAGTCCGCTGAAGCCCCTGTCAGAGGCGCTTCTTGCACGCTTGCACATACGTACGTGTGTACGTGTGTATGTATGTATGTATGTATGTATGTATGTATGTACATACGTATGTATGTACAGCTATCTAAATATACACACACTCCTACATCATATATGTGTATAGACAAATTAAAGTTACGTAGGTGTACAACATGCAACGCATGATGTTCAATTCCCGTGTGCCCTGTCGGATGCAGCTCTTGGTGTCCAGTCTCATGGACACGGATGCACAACATGTGTTTGTGATGCTTGTGCGCGCGGGGGCACCTGTCCATCTATGCCTCAACATCACGTCATGCCGCCGTACATCCACATGCATGTATGAGTGTGCATGTCATTCGCACCATCAAAAAGAACCTACCTGGACAATATCCCATCCCCGTCCAGCACCTCGCAGGCACTGCGCAGCCTCCGGGGCAGGCATCGTAGCGCTTGTGAACAAGCATCTTCCTGGGGTGTCAAGGGAGGGCTTATGGCTTGCGGTGTGCTTCCCAGGACATACAAATGTTAGCTAGCTGAACTGGGAAGTATGGAGGAGGGTAGAAACGCTGCGGCAGGTTGAGAATCCGCGACAAATTCTGGGAAAAGGTGAACAGGAACAGCCAGAACGACAAGACACCTCTGATGGCCACCCTGCAGCTTCCGTCAGGACAGAAGCAGAGCATTCTTCCTAGATACCATAACAGCGTAGACATCTTCGCCATAGAACAGGACATCCTTTTCGGAGCAGTCGAGAGCTCTCCAAGATCACACCAAGAGCACAAAGAAGGTTTCGACATGCTCGGAATTCTAGGGGTTTTAGGGTTTTAGAGCTTTTGGGACTTGGGGTTTAAGGGTTGGTGGTGGGGGTTTTGGGTTCAGGGCCCGCACAGTCGGACTGTGAGCCCTTCCCTCTCACGGCAAGAACATTTGAGCAGTCCTGCGTGGGTGCTGAAAATGACAGCAACACTCCTGATCTCATAAACACACAAACGAAGTAGCACTGACATGTCGTGTCGTGTCAGCTGTTTTCATTCACAGCGAGCGCGAGGCATCTGCAGCTTCGCGGCCCCCGACGGCAGGCACTGCCATATACTACAGTATACTCTAATGTGGTAATGTGGTGCACTGTAGCATACATAGTATATTGTGTTTTACTATACTATGAATGTACATAGCATGGTATAGTTCAGATGCCTGCGACCGGAGTTAGCCCCTCTTTCTGCAGCGGCTTGCATGGTGGTCTCAGCAACACCGATCAGAATTGGTATGTGCATGAGTTGGTTCCGGGTAGTACACTTAAGTAGAACCAGAAAGTGTCATGCACAGAGACTCTCCGCACGGTGTTCGGCCGGTTTGAGGGCAGAGGTCACACGCATATCTGGCGGGTTGGATGGGATTTGGCCCCATAATCCACTACAACAGGCACCCGTATTCTACCCCGAACCCGTTTCTCAATCCTAAACCCTGAAGCCCTAAAACCCTAACCCTAAAACCCAAAACCCTATAACCCTATAAACCCAAAACCCTAAAACCCTGAAGCCCTAAAACCCTAAACCCTAAAACCCAGTCACTTGGTGGTTTTTAGGTTCCAGGGTGTCAGTCTTCGGCGCCTGCGGGCTTCAGGTTCAAGTCCACAGTCCGAGAGGCTACAGCCCCAAACCTGAAACCAGGTTTTAGGGTTTAGGGTTTTAGGGTTTAGGGTTTGGGGTTTTAGGGTTTGGGGTTTTAGGGTTTAGGGTGTTAGGGTTTCGGGTTTAGGGTTTAGGGTTTTAGGGTGTAAGGACTGTAAGGAGATAAGATCTGAAGCCCGCTAAACCTCAAAATCCGACAGCTCAAGCACACCCAGCCCTAGGCCAGGATCGTCCCCAAGCTGCGCAGCTACAGTACTACAGAAGCCTGAATAATTACCGATTACATTCCTTTAGGGTTCCGCTTTATACGTATACTATTAAAGAGCTCCAAAACCCTATTCTAATTATTGAAGGCCCCTTTATCGTTCGGTCCACCAAGCTGTGCTTGCCACGATCTTCATGCTGGTCATAGGTCTTGTCCCGGCAGCTCCGACGGCGAAGGCCCGACCTCCATGCGATTTTTTTGTTGCATGCCGTTTGGTTACAGTTTAGGGTTTAGGGTTTTTACGGTTTAGGTTTAAAGTTTTCTGGAAAGCTCTGTTACCTGATGCTATCTGAGGTTATTGGGCGATGCACTGTGCTGTCTTCGAAAGTATTGAGGTATTCTAGCTGTTGCTTCGTGGAGATTCCCTCCACTGTACTGTCGTTGTTGACACACTCTGCAGGCTTGTGGTGATCCAGCAAGCGGCCCTTCATTAGAGATCCGTAGATTTTGAGCCCCATTGGATCAGACCCTGTTTAGCATATTATGCTCGTGTGCATACTCTCACATACTCTCACAAGTAGACTTTGCATACCATCCCAAGTTTGGTCTCATACACTGCACTGCAACATATTCAGATCCTGGCTTTCGTCTTTGATCTGGTAAAGGGTTTAGGCCCTATCAGCCCTAAGCTAAGCCGTCTCGGGAGGCCGAGCAGTCGCCGGCGAGAAGAAGATGGCCAGCTGCGATCATCTCCCCGAAGGATTTCAGAAGGGGGAAGCCAACAGAGGACCGATTTCTGATCTGGGGTTCGTTAGGGTTCCTGCGAGAGGACTGTAAGGAGCACTTCAGGGGCAACCATCATACATTATAGCAGCTTTATATCTATACTGAGTCGGTTCCCCAACATTACGATCCGCCCCTACCGGCAAGACATCACTGCGCCAGGCCAGTGTTGCACACAAGCATGTCCCATGAAACATATGGACATGCCTACCTATCTCTCTCTCTATATATATATGTATATGTATACACACAAACATTCGATGTATGTATTTGCTTGTTTTCATTTGTGTTACAAATGTTGGTATATCAGATGTCTGCGTTTTGCGCGGTTTCTTCTCTTGTATGCCAAGAAATGTACAACTACGCTGAAGCCCTGAGACCGAATCCTTCAACTTCTCTCATGTACGCCATATTTCACAGCTTCGTTGCGCGAGGACTTGCGCATCGTCTTCGTGGAGGATGTATCAGGTGGGGCCAGCTTTCATAACGACTAAGACGGGGAAAGCCCTAAGCCCTAGACCTTATAAACCCTATACCAAGGCGTTTCGGCCCAGGACTGGCAGTTTCCTTCCGAAGATCCCCCGCCGGGCCTTATCCCCACGCGAGGCCTTTTGTCCCGCACTGCGACAGGACACCGGTGCTAGCCTCTATATATCCACATCCTGGTGACCCCTTCTCTGGCTAGGGCTGTTACTTTGGACAGAAGCTGTACCTGCGGGAGGCTTCCTTTGGTTACACTGCCGCCCCACACTGTTATGTGTGGCTGGCTTGGCTACGG
This sequence comes from Symbiodinium necroappetens, assembly GCA_905231915.1. Taxonomy (NCBI): domain Eukaryota; class Dinophyceae; order Suessiales; family Symbiodiniaceae; genus Symbiodinium; species Symbiodinium necroappetens. Next base: position 11,708 of record CAJNJA010005143.1, read on the forward strand.
TTTTACAGCATAAATTTGGAGTGGATACGCGACCCGCTCGTCTTTGTGATCCTTTCCTTTTCCTTTTTCTGTGCGACAGCCCCGGGAAGCAACGGAAGCTACTTGGCACCGAAGACACCGAAGGTCTCGAACAAGAGCCCGTACGACACTCAGGGCCTTTGTGTCGGGAATACCGTTCGCGGAGCAAACCATTCGGCAGGCGGCAGCAGGCTGAGACCACCATTCTGGTTCAGCTCTCCCAGACCGAGCCGAAGCACTCCGTGCATATGGCCGCAATACTCTGTGGTCAGCTCTCTGACACTTGGTTTTCAGGCCGCACTGATTCCCAGCTGGCAATGCAGGCGGAATCAGGGACGGTCCCAGGGTCCCCAGTCGCTGACCTCATGTTCGGCCTCGTTTTCCAACGGCTTCTAGGCAGGGTCAACCACAAGTTGGCAGAGCACAAGTGTGCCGCTTTCATGCCATTCACCAGAGATGGGGAAGCCGCACCCTCGGCCCCCACCTGGGCGGATGATGTTTGTTTGCTGTTCGAAACTGCGCATGCCACCCTCCTGGAGCTCACTCTCCGAATCATAATGACACTGTGATTTAGGAGATGCGCACGCAAGGCCTTGAACCCAATTTGGGCCCGGGAAAGACCGAGGCGGTTTTCAGTTGCTCACGGGCACGGCTGTCAGGCAGTCCGCCAACAGCTCTTGGCGCAAGTCACTCCACGAGTGACTTTCCCGGACGCTTCCGGAACCGCCCATGTGCGCTTGGTGCCCTCATACACACACTTGGGCTGTGTGTTGCAAGCCGACTGCAGCGACCTGCTGCAGCACAGGGAGCAACAGCAAGTTCTACCGAGGAGCTTTCCGCCCGATCCTCGCCACTTCTAGCCAGGGGTACACCAAGCTTGAAGTCGCCACGATACTCGGTCTGGCTCTCCCTCGCGAGTTCTGGCCACGGCCAAAACCCACACCTTAGCGGACTTGGCAAGGGCGACGTTGACACCAGTCTACGGTGCCTGCCTGCGGAGGGTACCTGGCGCGACAGATTGCGCTCCTGGGACCAGGAAGTGCGGAGGCAGACATTGCGACCGAGAGATGCTAGTGCCCAGAGACACACCCGACGCAGCGTGCGTACTGAAGGTGGAAGGACCGTGCCTTCCATGGAGATGTCACATGTGCCAGGCGGCATACGTATGCAGGGCGCCGGCAATTGGCCGTACATGCTGTACATCTGTCAAAGCAACACCACTGCCGCCCGACACACGTCACCAGTGCCTTTGGCACTGCATGCCAGTGTTGCCGCACCGAGTCCTGGTGCCAGCGAAGGCTGGCGGAGCATCTAGATCTACGTCGGTCCCACCGATTGCAAGTCCACGTATAGACCAGCTTGCAAAACTGTCAGCAAGTTCGCCTGGCAACCTGCCTCCAAGATAGCCGGGCCCCGCCCTTGGTGGGCTACTTTGCAGCCACCAAGCGGGCAGAAGGCCACCAGTTTTCGCCATTTCGGCCCTTTTTCGAGACATGGGCATACCCAGTAAGTGGTATTTTTCCCCAAGGACTTGGGTGCGAATTGATCTGGCACATTGGCTACAGGGACCGTCAAAAACCCTATTGAAGGTTGGGGGGTGGGGTTTAGGGCCCAGGTTCTGGGTGGGGGTTTGGGGACTTAGGTTAAGAAAGTCTTGTGTTATCTGTTTGGTCTTGGATCTTTCCGGGGCAGCTCAGCAAACTAATGTCTGAAGGTCTCGAACCTCCAAATCCTCAAGCCAAAACCCTAAAATCCTAAATCCCTAGCTAAGCCCGACAGCCTCATAACAAACTTATCAGTTCGGTTTACGGCTCCCGGCGTTTGTGTCTGCAAATCTAAACCCTCCTCTTTCATAGAGGATCGCATACACATACACACAACAGAGCGCAAGACCCCAAAACCTAGCCCGATAAGGTGCCAGCAGGAACGCGGAATGCGGACATATACAGACCCTGTCTAGATCTATGTCTACGTCTATATATCTATCTGTGCATCTATATCTATATCTATAGTTAAACCCTCTGTAATCCCATATGCACCCGAGAAAACCGCCCATAGCCGTCAACCCAGAAATCGCAGATGAAGCCGCAGTCGACCCACGACCGCTCGAGGCCAGGGCACATCAGGCATTCTCGGTTTAGGGTTAGAATTTTGAGGTCAGGGGAGGGGTAAGAAGGCTCAAAGCTTACCGGGTTTAGTGGGTTTAAGGCTTAGGGTGTAGATCAGAGTTCCTGGCTGAGGTGGTTGCAAAGTTTACAAGCGTTTAGGGCGGGGGTTAGTTAGAGTTTAGGATCTCTGGAGTCGCACCCCCCCCCGCCTTACCTTGATGTACTTGGAGGCGATGTCTGGGGGTTCGAAATAATGTGTTGTATGGTTCAGGATTGTAGCTGTGACTTCAGAGCAGTGATGTCGTGATGGCTTGATGGAATCAAACTGTCACCGCCACCTTGCAAAATTAAGGTCATCACGATCAGCAGCCTGTCTTTTCGCATCATCATCATCAACATCATCGTCGTCATCATCACCATCATCATCGCTCCATGCTTGCAGTTTCGGACTACCGCGCGGCAAGGTCGGGCCTGCTTTTTCTCCTAGCCCGGCAAGGCTCTCGTAAAATCAGCAACAGCATTGATTTCGGATTTAGGGTTCAAGGTTCATTGTAAACAGGCTTTAGGGCGTAGCCAAAGCCGCAACGGCAGCAGCAGTAGCGGCACTTGTCATAGAATACAAAAGCCTGATAGCCGTAAAAAAACCCTAAACCCTAAACCGTCTAAACTCCAAGCTCAGCAGAGCCGAAGGTGCCACCACCCATCGCTTCAGGGCCTTCGGCAGCTCCACAGAGAGGCCGCGGAATTATGGTGCTGATTTGTCTACAGGGCTTGAGGTTCCGGGTTTGTGCAAGAACTTCCTAAACATAAATCATAAGCCATCTTGTTGGTGTTTTGCGGATGATGGCGGTGACGATGGCGATGAAGGCGGGATAGCTTGCCATGTGATGTCGATGATGATGATGATGATGAAGAAGAAGACGGTGATGTTGATGAGCGAAGATGAAGCGGCTGTTGATGACGATGTCGGTGATGATAACAATGACGAGTGATTACTATGGGCATGGCGGCACGATGTTGACAGCGCTGCAGAAAAAAAAAGTGATAACCACATGCTGTGATTGAAGAGACGATGTTCAAGCAGGCTGGTCGGGGGCTTGTTCGTGTGGGATGACGTGACCTGCCCTGAACCGACAGCATCGAAGCATGCAGGTGAAGCTTCAGCACCGTCCAAGGCGGGAACCACGCGGCTGAGGGAGAGGGAGTGGCGAAGAAGACAGGGGGACGGGAACTTGGTGCAGTTGAAGGCCTTCGAAAGGTAGTGGGTAGTTTCTTGATAGCTGCTTGTTAGCAGAAGGCGCCAGCGGCTTCGCAACCTCCCGCGCCCAAAGGGCTCCCGACGGCTGCGAAATCAAAGGCACTGGCGGGTCATGGCTTGTGTGCAGCCGCCGAATCATGTGAAAGCACTGGCTTGGCAAGGGTTGTGCAATACTTCCACAGCTCAGCCAACGTCATGACGCTGTAGATCTGGAAGGCGCCATCACCGGTGGAACGCATTCTGTCCGCGGATGCTGCCTCAGGCAGTCCTCTAAGCGATTGTCGAACTCCAATGGAAGCACTTCTACAGCGCACTAGCCGTCACTAGCCTGCTGAGAATACTCATGACTGCGCGTGTTGCATTTTTACTGCCTTTCTTGAGAGCCGGCCCAGAAGCAATCGCGCCTGAGTTTGCAGGTGAAGCTGCAGCGTCTCCCGCAGCGAAGGCTAGCGATAGAGAACAAGTGAAACCGACCCATGTGGACCATGGTTGCGACTGTCACAAGCCCGAGCAACCAGAAAAGCGAGGGCTGACGGGTCGCCTAATATAGCGGCCTGAAGAATTGCCAATACTACCTTATTGTAGCTTCCATAGCCCTGTTCACGCGCACTTTGGACCATGTTTTAGGAGCCTTCCGCCTCGGTCTTACAGGGTTTTGCATTTTCAGCCTTCGGATTTGCCGGGGCGCGCAGGGTTTTCGGACTTCGAGGGGTTGGGGGGGTGGAAGGGGGGGGTGCTTTCCGTCAGGTCGGACCGCGATGCTCGGTTGCGGCATGAGTGCAGGATCATCTTGGAAACTATTCTACAGCATGTGGCAGTTTGTGCATGACGACAGTGTGTGGTATCCTTCTCCTTCGCAGTACACAGCCACATTTATCAGGTAAGCAATGGCACAGGGTTAATCCCATCTTTCCGAGAAGTCACGCTGCAGGCCAACTCATTAGTTTAAAAGTTTGTTTGAAAAGTTTCAGACTACATACTTAAATACTTACATACATATACACATACATACATACATACATGCATGCATGCATGCACGCATGCATACATACATACATACACACACACACAGAGAGATGCGCATACATACATTCACGGGGTCAAACGTTGCCGCAAAACGCGTCCCGCTGCTGTCATGCGGTCAAAAGTTTCCCGAAGACGCGTCCGACTGCTGTCACGCGGTCAACAGTTTCCACAAAACGGAAAACAGAAGAAACAAATACAAGAACAAAAATCGATTCGAAACACGCTTTCGAAGATATCACAAAGACTTCAAATCAAGAAACGGCTAGAATTATTGAATTTGCGTCCGCGTCTCTGAGTCAAAACTTCCACTCGCGTGTCTGCTGCATGCATGCACTTCAAACCACGCAAAAATGACAAATTCCTCGAGTTTTTGCGGATTCACTGCACATATGTGACCTCCTCATGTACTCAAGGGTCTTCGCGTCCTGGTTTTTACGAGGCGAAATGCTCCTCCAAAGTTCAGTATTTTTGCAATTCTGTTGATTTCCTGTTGTTCTACCGTCGTCGAATGCGCAAACTCCTCGAGTTTTGGACACTTCCTGATGGAGTTCAATCTATGAACAGACCCCACGAAATTCACTATCTTGGCATCTTCATAGCTTCAGAACACTCTTGTTGGCAGCTGCTCCGAGGCCAAAACTCGAGTTTTATCGCGTTTTGATGCAGAAACGTGTGATTTCCACACCCAGGCAAATCAACATAGTCATTGTGTTTTTCGTGGCATTTACAATACAAAACACTTGTCTGTTTTGCCGCGCCCGTGTGAACAGGGCTACGGAGTGCTATAATTGTAGTATAATATACCCCAAAACCCTGCTTTGAGGCAGGCATGGCCGCCAGAACTCTGCAATCGCACAGATTGGCCCTCCTGTGCAAAACATGCCATGATATGCAGCATTCATTTCCCGGTTGAGCTACGCAAAAGTTGGCAAAAACTTCAACTTCTTGTTTCTCAGCTCCTTTGGCAATGGATGGAAATGAATCGTGATCCTGAGTCATACTGCCAATTTGCACCAGGTGAGCCCATTTCAAACCACATATGTGTTAATAGATTGGTTCGCCCTAGTCGTCAAACTAGCCAGTTATGCTTCTCAGATGCTCTACCGTTGCAGTGGAACCCGCCTAACACGCGCACTGAATGGAACAAATGGGGTAGCACTGCTCAAGACTTTGCTTTGCTATTTTCTTTCTGGACAAAATGGACACAAAAGTGCAGTGACACAGCTGTCAGAATATTCACTTGGACGCATGCGCTTGCACTTTTTGTGCAGCATGGTGGGGCTTGCGCCAATTTCCTGCAACGGTGTCAGTTTGTGGGTATGGCTTCTTACAAGTTGCGAGTTCTGACTTCTTTCCTGTTTCAGACGCAACACCAAAACTCTGATTTATGCGACATGTCTTTGCCTAGCGATGTTCAAGAAAGATGGCTTGAATCTTTCCCGAGTGAAACTGCCTTCCCGGAGACTCTGTTTTTTTATCCCGCGGTGGGACTTAACTCAGGCCTCATCTGATCTTCAAGCAATTCGAATTGAAA
>CAJNJA010005143.1:21962-39015 GCA_905231915.1 Symbiodinium necroappetens
ATGTATATGTATACATGCATACATACATACATACATACATATGTGTGTGGGTGTGTTGAGTTCGCATTAAACAATGTCGCATCAAGACCGCCAATGGGGCCGTTGGCTGCTTGATGCACATGGTTCAATGCGGATTCAATACCTTGCAAAAGAGTGGATGAACCCCCCAACTGTACACCGACCAGCTGCCGATTTTCAAGGCGCCAGCTATTTCGCGGCCTGCCACACCCGTGGAAGGTGGCTTGCAAAGATATCGGTTGGATCGAAAGGGTTCCAGAGCATAGGTCTCCCTACACCGCAAACCTTAAACTCGGCACGATGTAGGAATGGCGGTTGGGACGTGCCGGGGTTGTGTTTCTTTCGAGCTTCGGTTTCTGTTTTAGGCTCTCAGGGCGAGTACTTCGGATTCCGAGTCTAAGACTTTGCCCGCGGGGGGTGCAACTGCTCCATCCTGGACCCTAGATCCCAGAGCCCTCGAACCCCGAACGTTCCCAGCCGTGAGGCCCTGAACCCCACAAGGCGTGATCGACGTGGAAAACTTCCAGTCCCTGGCGTATGTGGCCATGGCAATGGAGGTGGACGAAGATGACGAAGCACCGCTCCTGGCTCAGCTGGGAGGCACTGGTGTGGGATTCTAGGGAGGTGTGCTTTTTTGTTTCATACAGAAGCCTTTGGGGTTCCGGGTTGCGGGTAGAGGGCTCAGCGTCGACCCGTCACGACTAAACACACTTATGCAGCGACTTAAATCTCAGGATCCCTATGTTCAACTCCATTCGGAAAAGAGGCCCGAAGGGCAGGAGCCCACATTGCCGTGCAGTGCAGGCACGTCAAGTGGCAGCGCCAGCAGCTCGCAGGCAGGATGATCAGCTCTGAAGCACCCTCCTTATATTTCCTGCATGTTGTGTTCCACATGCCCTAAAACCTAACTGTAACTCTGAACCCGAATTTCACTTCCCGACACTCCTTGCAGGCCCCGCGGTCGGTTCTGGACCCGTTCAACGGCATCGTGCCGAGCTTCGACGAGTTCAAGCGGCGAGCGCGCACTCGGACCTATTGCGGGGTGCAAGAATGTTACATCAAGTCCCAGACCACAAATATCAGAAGCCGAAGCCTGATTTAGCTAAGCCCTAATCCATCACGCCTTTCTCTTCATTGCACAAGTGTGCACCTCGAAGCAGTCTGCCCCAGAGCCCCAAAGCCACGGTCCTCAATACTGCCAACAGTGTGGGTCAAGGTCCAGGACGGAGGGAAGCGAGAGGTGAGGGGGCTTGCGCTAGGCTTCGGGATGTTGGCCGTTATAAGAAATTAGAGAAGGACCTAAGGAGATATAGCATAGTTCTAGGCACCACAAGGGGCGCTTTAATTCTGCACTCAGCCCAGGCAATGCCGATCCTACACAGCGCATTCCGCGACTTCGAGACCGGCGCCGCCAGTCTTACAACGGTAGGGTCCACTGTTACCGGTTGGACATTTGGTATGGGAAGCCTACTTAAGCTCGCGTGTGTAGTGATGGAGCGGGTTCCTGCTGAGACATGAACAGACGGGGCACCTTAAAGCAAGACTGTTTCGCAGGCATATTGCATAAACATATGTACATAATTACATATTTGATGATATTTGATTTGTATATGTATATACACATACAGTGACGCTTCAGTGTTCGCAGGCCCAGATTATGCACGGGTTCGTAAGCCATAACGATGGAACTCTTCTGTCTCTAACTCAAGACGTAGTTAAGGACTCTAGGCTAGACTTCTTAAGGAATATACTTAAATTATATATATATATACATATAGATTGAAATCCTGTAGACCTTACGCCAAACTGCCTGTTCCAAGATTCTCAAGATTCAGGGCTACTGCGGCTTCCTTCGCCCTTTGTTGTCCCGATTGAGATTGAACATCTCAAAGTACGAACAGAACAAGAAGGACAGCTCTTCAATCAACACCAACATCGTTGACAGTTTGGAGCCCCGCGTCTCCCTAAAAATCCTGAACCCTAATCCACGTATCGGGTGGATGAGTATCTGAAGTACGAGGCCGAGCCCTCTCTTGCGCTCTAGACGTCGACTTCAAGAGATCAGCAATAAGTCAATAAGAGCGAAGAGGAATGATAGTGGCACGGGCAGCAGTCCCCAACAAACTCAAGCCACGAATGCACGGACTTTGGGGATTTCGGTATGACGAGGAGTTTGGGGCCCTAGGGATTCGGGGGTGTGGGATTCTTGGTGTGGTTAGGTGTGGGATCCAGCACCTGTAAGGCCCGGAGAACGGCGATGATGTCGATGCGACGCTGGAGCAGCTTCAGGCTTGTCAGGGCGAGGTAGCCAACCAGGCATGGGTTATATGCATGCATGTAGGTGCATGGGTGAGTAGGGTTGGTAGGTAGGTCGGTCGGTCTGTCCCTGGTTGGGCCTGTAAGGTCGCAAGGTAGGTTGGTCGGCTGACAGCTTGGTAGGTTGCTGGCTAGGTAGGCAGGTAGGCCAGTAGGTGGCTAGGTCGCTAGGTAGTGGATGGGTAGCTAGGTAGGTTGGTTTAGACTGTTGCTCGGTTGTTTGGTGGGGGGTGGGGGTGGGGGCGGGTTGGTTGACATACCAGAACAAACAAAAACCAAACATGATGTGTATGTGTGTATGTGTATGTATATGTATGTATGTATGTATGTATGTATGTATGTATGTATGTATGTATGTGTGTATATATGTGTGTATATATGTGTGTATATTATGTGTGTGTATATATATATATGTGTGTGTGTGCGTGTATCTATCGATCTATCTATCTACCTATCTATCTACCTAACTATCTATCTAGCTATCTACTTATCTGTCCGTAGCTACCTACCTACCTACCTACCACCTACCTACACCTACCTACCTACCTACCTCCTACCTACCTACCTACCTACACCTACCTACCTACCTACCTACCTACCTACCTACCTATCTATGAGTCTATCTGTCTATGTATCTACAATTCTAAAGGAATGAATGATCGAATGACTGAATGAATGAATGAATGAATGACTGAGTGAGTGAGTGAGTGAGTAAGTAACTGACTGAATGATTTTTTTGACTGAGTGAATGAATGAATGAATGAATCAATGAATGAATAAACATGTATGTATGTATGTATGTATGTACGTATGTATGTATGTATGTATGTATGTATGTATGAATGTATGAATGTATGTATGTATGTATACATGTATACATGTATACATAAATGTGTATGTGTGTGTATCTCTGTACATGTACTCATCTGTGATGTTATGTCATATATACACATACACTTAATGAGTGCATCGTCGCTAACTCCTGTGCACTTACTCACACGTACCGCAAAGAACAAGAAAGAGAAGCAGGACTAGACCTTAGAGATCTGCAGGTTGAACGGCAACCTGATACGCACACGACGTCAGCCCTTTCAACCCTGACCCTGCGGCAAAAATTCAGTTTAGCTTCCGTGAAAGCCTGGCACAGCCAACCCCGAGTCAGAGGTTGTCAAGTCTGAGTCCTTCTGATAGAGCACCAGGCTTGCAAGGTCTTTCAACCCCAAGCCCGAAATTTTGATTGGGAACACACCCGTAATACCCGGAGCTCTGCACCAGAGACCTGAACTTCCTAAATCTTAAAGCGCCTCCCCCACATGCGGTTCAGAGCCTGAGACAAAACCAAACTCCTCATGGACCCCTTATCCGGAATCATAGGACTCGCTAGCACAATCCGTGCCATGCAGGTACTGAACGACCTCTTGCAGAGATCTCAGTGGAGGTAACTGGCTTCCTGAGCTTAAGGATAAGGCTGTTGAGTCAAGATAGCACCGGATGAGGCTTGAAGACTTAGTAGTCAAGGTTGAGGACGCCCGGACTCCCGAAGAGGTTATCATTAAGCGGCAGACTGCTCCTTTGCCTCAGCCGGCCGTTGCCAGGAGGCTTCCCAAAGATGGAAGTCTCAAATCAAAGGCTTTTGGGGTAGCCTCGACGCTGTACAGCCACTTAACAGTGGAAAAAGAGGACGCTGCTTTTGGGGTCTGGGACTTTCTGGGGCTGTAGAAAAGTAGGCTTATGATTTGCGGTTCAGGGCTGTGCATAGGAGGCTTAGGCTCAAGTGAACGTCAGCTTCTCGTTCTGCCTGGGGCCAGTGACTTATATTGTAACATATTGTAACATAGTACAGTGTAGTATGGTATAGTATAGTGTAGTATGGTACATATAGTATAGTATATTATACTGTAGTATGTGGGCATTTGTCAGTGCGCACACAAGTAACATGCAAGTAACTCACACAACAAGGAATGTAACACCGAGCCCCTTCGACACGATGATGCTTACCGTTGTTGCGGTACAGACATGTCTATGCTGTACTAGAACATTTTCTACAACAGTAGACTACGTTATACTATACTTACTATACTATACTATACTATACTATACTATACTATACTATACGATAATAGACCATAACCTAATGTAAACCTTAAACTGGAAATTGGGACGGCCTGACTCCTTGACTACATGATTTAGAAGCTGATCCTGATCAGTTGCTAACACTATTCCTTAGGATTTCTTATCATATCTATACTAGAATATGCCCAAAGACCCTGTTCGAAATACTGAGGCGCCTATATTGCTCATGAAGCTTCGGGAGCATGGTCGAGGTTCAGGGCATCCTAGGACACGCTATCCACCAGAGTCAGGTATATGATATACCACAATATCACAACATACTCTACTACACTGCGACATATTATGCTATCGTACCATATACAATACTACAGTCTAATATACCACTGTATACTATAATACTATAGCGTACTAATTATAAGCTAATGTAAACCTGAAACTTGAGATCTAGCTGTGCTTGCAGGTCAGACCATTTCCAGAAGCAGGTCCGAGTTCGGGGGGGCGGTGGCAGGGGTTTTGGGGTTTTTGGGGTTAGGGCTTTGGGGTTTAGGGCTTTAGAGTTTTAGGGTGGAGGGCTTTAGGGTTTTAGGATTTAGGGTTTTAGGGTTTTAGGGTTTAGGGTTTTAGGTTTAAGGTTCAGGGATTTAGGTTTAAGTTTAGGGGTTTTTAGGTGGGTTTTCGGGTTTTGGGGTTTTCAGGGTTCAGGGTGCCAGGGAGTCGGAGCTGAGGTCCACTAGAGAGACTACTGGTGCTCATGCAATGTATCGAGACCGCTCGGCACCTTGCCACTAAACCCTAAACCCTAAACTTAAGCCACTAAACCCTAAACTTAAACTCTAAACCTAAACCCTAAACCCTAAACCCTAAACTTAAACCCTAAACCCTTGAGGTAGTGGATCTGATGGAGCTGGTCTCGAGGAGGGGGTCCTGTGTGGGAACCTTCACGCGTGCTGGAGCCTGCCAGAGTTGGTCCGGAGCCCCACGCGAAAAAGCGCTAAACCCTTGAACTTAAATCTCAAAAACGATCATGCCATTGGGCGGCATTGCTCAAAGGTACTCATGGCTGTGCCGTGCCAGGATTCTTCGAAGAAGAAGCCTGCATGCGGTGCTTAGCCCTCCAGAGTCCCCACATGCACTGTAGGGCTTACAAGGGGTTCTTAGTGCTGAAAGGGCTTATTCGGGTTACGGGAACAGACAGGTAGCAAGACTTTAGCCTGTAGATAGCTGGAATTATGCCACTTCAACAAGAGAAGGCATATATTCGAGCGTGGTTAACAACTTGTCCCCCTGTCCATCAACAAGCACCGACAAGCCCATTTAGCGAAAACATCAAAGAACTCGACTTTAAACTAATTATTCAAAGTATCAAGCCCTAGTAACCTTACCAGAGCCCTCTAACTACCCTTGCATCCTTTGCGGGCAGGGCCCCTGAGCCCTCAGAAGCCCATGTCATGGCACTTGGCGAAGCATCTGCCGCGAAGAGGCCCCGAGCCCAGTGCAGCTTTCCATCTGAAGCGCCTGCCCGGATCGATCGATCTCTCTCTCTCTCCTCGCTCTCTCCCTCTCTTTCTCTCTCCCTAGATAGATAGACACGTAGATAGAGAGAAAGAGAGAGAGAGAGAGAGAGAGAGAGAGAGAGAGGGAGAGAGCCATTTTGGCTCAAGCTTCGGTTGAAGTTTTTTTGGGAAGATGTCTAGCGACCTTCGCCACGCGAGGACCCTGACGGGCCAACAATTCCTGTCGGCATTAGAGGCCCTGAGGAGGTCGCGCTTGCTCTCCACAGGAGATCTCCAGCAGGCCACCGCAGGCTATGGCGGAGGCTCCGCGCAGTGCGACGAAGGCTGCGCCGTGCTGCAGGCTGCACATGCAGCGTTGCAGGCGTCTGGAAAGACGCGGCCCATGGACCAGGTTCGCGAGGCTACGGATGCTGCGGTTGCGGTGGCGACATCCGCCGAGCGGGCGAGAACTGTCGCAGAGAAGGTTGCTTTGGAAGCGGGATGCAGGGCAAAAGCTGCGCGAAAAGAAGGAGACCGGGCATTCCGAGAGGCAGCGCATAAACTCTCAGAAGGAGGCGAGCACGAACAAGACGGACAACACAGATGAACTGCGAAAATTTTACGACCTCATTGATGCACACAAAAGCGGTTCAATATCCAAGCTGGATATCATTGCAGCGGTGCAGGCCAGCAAGCAAGTGGCGGACGCTCTTCTTCCGAACATAGACGGCGCTGGACATGTCATGGAGAGCGAGGCAACTTTCGACGCGATCAACAACCTCTTCCAGGTGCCATATCTCCGGATGCCTCTTTGCCTCAACTATACTCCACAGAGGACCCAGTTCCAGCCTTTTCGCAGCAAAGGCCGCGAGATCTGCTCCAGGCTGTCGTTTTCGAACCCGGCTGGTTCCTCCCTGGGCGACTGAGCAACCAGGTCGAAGAAGAGCAGCTACAACGTGAACACGAACTCCGCTGCAGAAGCAAAGAGCTGTACAAAAAGGGGGTCGTAACACTCCGATACCTACGAGCCCACCAGTGCAAAATCCGACGCTTTCTGGACCGCGTGGCAAAAAGCTGGAGGTGGATTGACAGAGTGCACAGAGCCTGCCTGCGGAAGTGGGGGAGAAACACACCGGAGGCCGGGGGATCTGAAGAATACAGCGACGAGATCCTCGACCTTCCGACTCCTGAGTGGCTCAACATCGAGGAGGGGGAAAGGCCCCTACAACACCTTACTCCGCCTCTCAACAAGGGGAAGAAGACGACGACATACGCCTGGTTTCGTCTGTTCCTGCCACCACTGGGGGCGCAAGCTCCAGTTACTCCAGAATGGCCCCAGGGCCGACTGCCACCCAGACGACCACTGCCTGGATCCGTGGGGGCGAGCCGTAACACATGGGGGAACCAGCTTGCTTCCCACCCCCGTGTGTATAGCGGCCGCCTGAAGGAAGCCTGGAAAGTATATAGCAAGCTTGCTTTTCGCGCTCAGCGAAAACTACGCCGCAGACAAGAGAGAGCCGAAAGGGCCAGCCGGGCCAGCCGCAGTTCGTGAAGCACAAGAACAAATGAGCAGGGGGACAAATTCGTCTGCAACTTTCTTCGGCTTGGGGGATCGCTTGGGTTGCTTCAGGTGTTTGCTTTGGTTTCTTTTGCGGGGGACTTCTTTCCATCGTAGGTCCTTGCAAGCTGAAGTGTTACTCTTTCGAAGACCTTTGCACGATCGTCCTGTAAATATGACGGGGGATAAAACTGCTTTTCAACAAGTGTACCATAACCTGCCTCGGCAGAAGTCATCGCCAACCTGTATACCTCCTAGGAAGCTGCCGCTCTGTAGCTCCTAGATCTCAACTTTTTAGTTTGTGGGCATAAGCTTGCCTCGCTCAATCCGCCTGCCATCCGAGTTGTAATTAGAGTATGCTCGCCCTGCGGGGAAGTCCTTTGCAGAAGTCGTCCCTTGATACGATGCCTTTACTTCCATGTGCGTAGGGGGTGTTTTCTTTGGGGGCTGCTGTGTTTTGCTTGTAAGAAGTCAAGGGGGACCAACTTCTGACACCAAACCGACATGCCTTTTTGATTTCTCCTGTCGGGGGAAAGACCCTTGCTGAGAAGGCTTCGGCCTGCATCTTTCAACCCCCCTGCCGCCCGAGTTCGTAATTAGAATGTACACTCATTTCGACCTGAAACTTAGCCTTTCACGCGCAAACAAAACCTGTGCCAGATCTAGGTCACCTTGCCTTTGTACCGATGGCTAAAGCGGGGGAAGACCAACCAGGTTGCTGTTGCTAGTGTTCCTTGATGTTTGCCTGCTACGGAAGAAGTCTTCCCCCAAAGAACATCGACAGCCGTCCAATTCGCGAGGGGGACACTCCACCCTGCCAAGTTTGGTGTTACTCTATTGTTGGCCCTTCGGTTCAGGCAGGGGGACAGCTGCGGTGAAACCCTATGCATGTGTCATACGAGAGAACAGTGTCATCAAGCCTTCATTTATTATTAACCTGGCCTTAGCCCCATTGATGACCTGTCCTCGCTCTTCACTCCCCGTGGCCCAATAAACATTTGGGTGGGCCTTTCGGCCGGGGGACGTTGACCCGTCCCTATGGCCAAGAGAGAGAGAGACAGAGAGAGACAGACAGACATATAGGCATTCAAGTATAACATACATGTTTACAGAGAGAGAGAGAGAGAGAGAGAGAGAGAGAGAGAGAGAGAGAGAGATGAAGAGAGTTATGCAGACATACATTGATATACATTGATATTGTCAACATATATACATATATACATTATGTATTTATTTATTTGTTTATTTGTCCATACATGTATACATATGCAGGTAGGTCTACATAGACACAGATAGATAAAGACAGGTTCTGATGGTTCCAACAGCTGTAGATAGGTACCGGTGGATGTAAAGTTACATAGGTACACATGGATGACGATAGGAACAGATAGGTGTAGATAAGTATAGGTTAGAAATTACAGGTAGATACAGATGTAGATAGATAGCTCGATAAATCGATCGATGCATGGATGCATGGATGGACGGATAGATGGTCAGATGAATATTCAAGCATAGGTAGATACTTAGATCGATAGACAGACAGATCGATAGATGCCTACATATACATGTCGGCGAGTGTAGATGTGTGCGTATACATACATATTTGTATATGTATCTTTCTTGTGGAATTGTTTGTGTGTATGTATGCATACAAGCATATGTATGTATATACATATATATATATATAGATACTCACATGTATATCTATCTATCTATCTATCTATCTGTCTGTATGTATGTATGTACTTACTTTATTGACCTATATTGGATATTTGCATCGAAACAAACCTGTGAAACCTGAGACCCAAGTTTAAAAACTCTAAACATACGGTGAGGTTGAGCCTCAAGAGGAAGCGGTCTATGGATCCCTGAACCTTGAACGGCAAGTAGAGGAGAAAGCGTGCGTTTCGAGTCAGGGCGCGGCAATCCGCGCTGCTTCGACGCCAGCTGGCGGAGAGCACCATTTCTTCCCACGGGGGCAAGCGACGTCTGGAGCTTGGAGTGAGATGCAAGGCGTTTTTGGGTGTAAGGTGTTAGGTTTTCGGAAAATCTTTGGACCATGGCCGAGGCGCTTCATGATGGGTGGATTCATTGCATCTCCAACGGTTCAAGTGTCTCCGGATCCAAGCAATGACGAAACGTAGAGTACTCGAGCTTCGGGATCTTGCGCAAGTCGTAACAAGCAGTGGGACCACTACTCCGCAAGGTCGTAATAGCACCAATGGTAGTGTTCATGACAGCTGAAGTTATAGAGAAACTCCTAGCAGCCCAAGCAACAAAAGATCAAAAAGAAGCCGAGATTAGCACCAATAGTTAGGAACGAGGAGCAGTAAAACCAGGATCACAGGCACGGAATAACCGCAACGAGCGCCGCTAAGGCGGCTCATTGCAGCAGCAACAATAGAATGACTAGTGCTAGTGCTAGTACGCGTACCAGCACCAGGTAGCAATAGCAGCAGCAGCAGCAGCAGCAGCGGCGGCAGCAGCAGCAGCAGCAGTAGGAGTGGTGGTGGTAGAAGTAGTAGTAGTAGTAGTAGTAGTAGTAATAGTAGGAGGAGGAGGAGGTGGAGGAGGAGGGGGAGGAGTAGGAATAACGGTAAGCAACGTCACAATCGAACGATGTCACAGGATGCTCCAAGGCTCAAGACAAGTGCCACCTAACCACACGCGCACACACACACACACGCATGCAAGACACCAAAACACGTGTGCAGAGCCCGACCCGCTCAGATGGGCCACTGGAGGATAGCAGCCCCTTCCAGCGGCTCCAGCGGAGAGATGCTTTTGGTCGGCACTTTAAGGTTCCAGGCGTGTCGGGCTTATGGGGGTTTTGTCGACTCTCCTGTTTCCAGAGCAGGTTGTCTGTTGTCCTCCCATACCATTTCTGTGAACTGACCTAGTGTCTATAACCCGTATAGTCCCCTGCTTTTCTGCCCAAAAGCCACCGGAGAGAGCAATACAACAATGAGCCTCGAGGACGTGGACATGGCACTGGGCGCTTCTATGAAAACCCTCACGCTCCCTCTCCCTAGCCAGATTGAGGAGCGGCGTAGAGACGTAAGTTGAGGGTTTGCATGGGCTCTAAAGAGCTCTCATGTGTGAGTAGCGGCAGAAGTTCTTGGCTTTCGTGCCTTGGGGCTGGGATTTAGCCGGCATCAAACACGCAATCGCATCGTTTGCCCTTGACGAAAAATCACAGATGATGAAGCAACCGGAAGCTTGATGACTATCTGTAGTAGGGTTCAGGGGCCGTTCAAGCTGCGGGATCTGAGGAGACCCTAAACCTTAAACCCTAAACCCCTAAACCCCTAAACCCTAAATCGTCCTGCCCTGCTGGCAGGACTATTCCCCCGCACGGACGGCCCGGGAGAAGAGCCCTTCACCGGAGACGGCCGGGACTGAGAGGGAGGGTTTAGGGTTTAGGGTATAGGTTTAGGGCTTAGGGTTTAGGGTTTAGGGTTTGGGGTGCTCTCGGGGGGCCTTAAATAGATGTTGTTCTTGCTGTTGTTATGATTTGTCGTGATTGTTACTGCTATGTTCCTCCTCCTTCTCCTTTTGTATTCCTACTACAACTCCAACTACGACGACGACGATTACGACCACCGATAGAACTCCCATGATCCAGGCTTTCGATCCCTCAAGCCCTATACACCCCAGGTGTAGCGTTTGGGGTTCAGGGTAAACCCCAAGCCTTAACTGTAAAGAAGAGCTTTTGATCCGAAAAGCCGCAGGTGAAGGCGAAGACTACCGGAGCGAAACTTGACCGCATCTCCAACAAGCGTACAGTTGAAAGGTTTTCGTCCGGGGGTTGAAATTTAAAAGCATTAAGGATGTAGTCTCAGGCTTTGGAGATTTTGGATGTAGGCGAAGCTTTTTGTTGGTCACGTTCTTTCGTTTGGGGCTTAGGGATTTCAACTGCAGGGCTCGGATACAGCTGAATCCCTTCGAGTTGGTCCATCATTGGTGCTCACGTCCAATCCTTGCCATGAAAACAATTAGCAAGACGAAAGAAGGCTAGGAACTGGGACTCCAAATGACCGAAGATCTGCCAAGAAATAGTAGACTTCATGAAGCAACCTCTGAACTCCAGATCATGATAGCAGACACTACCGACAAGTTGCCTAAGTCAGGTACTGTTTCTGTTGGTAGCTGCATTGGTAAAAAGGGGCCTTCAAGCAACTGGTTCAGGCTGCGGGGTACCAGGTTCAGACACCCCAAATTTTGGGGTTTGTCGCGGCACACGGCGGACGCGATGGGTTTGCTTTGAGGTTGAGGATGGGGGTGAGGTGGAGAGGAAGCAGGGTCGGGAATATTGTGACTGTGATGTTCAGCTACACGATCAACAACAAAACAAATCATCATTGGCACGTACTAGTTGAAAGCCATTTCGTCATGTCATGATCATTCCTCTTGACCGCAGCATCATCCACACCATAGAATTTAAATGGTTCACAAGTCGACGTGATTTTCGTTCGACCTGCTATGTCGCCGGACATGCACACACATCGTGTTACAGGGTATTCACAGGGTCAGCAGGCTCAGATCAATGCCATGTTTTTCATTCTGCCCGGCTGACGAAGTGCTCTTTGCCGCTCCCCTCCACCGCAAAATCCAGATCAGCTCAAAAGGCATTTTGAGGTTCTCAGCTTGTTGGGGTAAGCGATGGTTTACTTCCGGCGAAAGTCCTCCCAAAAAGTGCGGCGGGAGTCTACCCCACCATCTTTCCTGAGCTGAAGCCCGAACTTGCGAGACAGCTTACAGCCGTAGAACATACTACACCATTGCGCTACCCCCGAAACGATCAAACCCAAATCCTGATGTAGCAACAACTAGTAGTTGAATCCCCTTATCATCCCTGTCTATTTATAAGGCCCTCGGGTTTTCACGATCCCTAAACTCCCGTTCCGAAGATCTCAACAGCACTATAGAAGCCAAATATCGGGGTCTAAATAATTACCAATACTATCTTGGGGGTTCCTTATTATATTTATCGAGTATAATGGACCCCAATACCCTATTGTAATTATTAAGGCCCCTATTTTAAAGAATCGCCGATTATATTCCTTCCAGCTCCTAATTAGAATTATGCTGTAAGGGAGCCCGAAACCCTATTCTAATTCTTAGGGCCCCTACATGAAACTGAGGCTCTCTGCGCGCGCTGCTCGGGAAGTTCTGGAGCCGCATGCGCAGACACTGACTCTGAGCGGCATCAGGGGTTGAGGGTTTGGGACTTAGGGCTTAGGATTTAGGGTTTAGGATTTCGGGTTTAGGATTTAGGGTTTGGGACTTAGGGTTTAGGATTTAGGGTTGAGGGCTTACTTACATTTCACTTGAGCCTTCTCTCTCATTGGCAGGCATACAAACCCAGGGTTCAAGACGTGCGGTGTAGACTTAGACTGCACCAACAGCAGCAAGATCAAAATCACGATGTTCGTCAACACCAGCACGCACTCAGCATCAGACGCATTGTCACCAGCAGAATAGTGTTCACACATACCAACACTAGCGCTTTCAGTGCAAGTGCACATATGTAACCACCTCTACCACCACCACCGCCACCACCACTCACACCCCCACAGCAACAACAACAACGATGACAACGGCAACACCAGCATGCCAGCAGCAACAGCAGCAGCAGCAACAACAACAACAACCACAACAACCACAACAACGACAACAACAACAATAACAGCAGCAGCAAGGACAATAACAGGATCAAGGACAACAACAGCAGCAGCAACAAAAGCAACGACGTCGGCAACAGCCAACAGCCAAAAAGCAACAACCAACGACCAACAACAAGCAATAGCAACAACACCCCGCAACCACCCACAACAACCCACAACGACCAATAGCAGCCACCAGCCACCGACAACCAACAACCGACCGACAACCATCATCAACAGTAATAACAACGACAACAACGACAGCAACAGCAGAAGCAACGGCAACAGCGGCAGCAGCAACAACAACAACAACAACAACAAACCAACGAACCGACCAGCCACCCCACCAACCAACCAACCAACTAACCATCCAACCAACCATCCAACCCGTCAACCCAGCAATCTACCAACCACGCATCAACCAACCGACCAAACAACGAGACAACCCACCAACCAACCAACAACAACCAATAACCACGAACAACAACCAACAATAACCAACAACAAACAATAACCAACAAAAAGCAACAACCAACAACAGCACAACCAACACCCAACACCAACAACATCCAACAGCACCCAACAACACCCAACGACACCCAAAAGAACCACCAATAATCGTCAACAACCACCAACAACCATCAACATCAACAACAACCGGAACGTCATAATCATGATCATCATCAGCAGCAGCAACAGCAACAACAACCAAAAAATGTTTTCCAGTGAACCGTAAGTACATAGTGCTGCTTGTACGGCGCACAGGAACAGGACCCAGAAATCGTCCCACGAGCAACCCCGAGAGCCACCACCACATCCAAAAAGGGCAAGAGTAAGAAGACCTACAACAACCGGACGACTACGATGACTGCTTCTGGCATGCAACACTACGACCACCAAAGCCACGACGACGATGGCGACTACAACAACTACTGCTCCTGATGCTTACCACAACCACTACCAGCAAAACTAATCTATTGCTCGTTCATACTTGCGACCATTCGCACGGACAGCGGAAGCGGCAAACTAGAGCACAATCAGACCAACCATGATGCTGCTTCCTTATGACCCATCGGAAGAGAAAAATCGCCCACAAGTCCGGAAGCCTAAAAACAACTTTCCTTTGTACGTACTGTACATCCGTCTCATGCCATAACTACGGTCGCAAGGCGTGCACTGTCTTCGAAATTCTGAAGTCTTACGCCCTAGTGCCGAGGGCCTAAACTCCGAAAATTCTTTCCCTTAAAACCTTTAAAAGCCCAGGAAACCCGTTCGACAAGAACCTCTCCGGCGGGACAAGTTCGCTTCGGAGCCGGCGCGCTGCACAGGGCAGGATAGATGTAATGGTTAGTTAGTACAGGAGCTTCAGAAAACCAGAACCTCAAGGACCAGACCACTGGTTGGCTAGTTGCAAGATACCCCATCAGCTGCCTTGCACTGCAGGGGAGGGGAGTTCAGGATGCAACAGTCGGCCTAAGCTCCCGAAGAGTGCATTTAGGCTTTGGGGTTCAACTTTTTGGCATCTGTACTTCAAACCACTGGTTCTTTGAGCTGCGCTGCCTCTGTATGCCACACCACCTTACTCAGCCCCTGGATGTTGCCCTGCAGTCACCCCTTACCTTCACAGATACCACAGGGGTGGCTGGAATCTCCCAGCTAAGGTAGGGGTCAGAACTTGTAGAAATAACGAATTCTTATAGTCCCCATTGTAGCTACAGTCTGCTACAGTGTTATGCACCCCAAGGCCGTAGTCTAACTATTAAGGCTCTAAGTGACTTTCAAACGGTGTGCATTGCCCGAAGCTTCAGACACAAGAATTTCAATCGAGATCATACTGAAACCTTGCATAGGCACCTGCACCCTGAGCCGTGCAAGAAAGATCTGATAAGCTGACAGATCCACCGTGCCTGCTGGCTCGACCAATCTAGCTTTGTTACAGTGTTATTGCTGCTATCACACCTCTTACAATCATTAAAGCAGACCACTAGACCATAGACGCCAAAACCCGAAACCAACATCCCCCAAACCCCGTAAATCGCGAATCGCCAAACGCTCCAAAGCTCTTACGACCGCTGACATGTTTGCTCTTCTTCTTCTTGCGATTATGGTTGCTAGTACTGCTAGTATTATTGTCGTTGTTATTCTTTTTAACCACTACTAGTGGTATCCCTAAACCCTAAACCCTGAACCCCTCTTGCCGATCTCTCTGTAAACGTGCCAGTCGCGCGCTCCGCCAACGGATGTGGGCAACCTCTTGGACCCGGGGCCACCTGCACGCTTTAAGCCGTCTCTGTTTTTGGGTCCATTTAAGGGTTTCTAAGGGCTTGTAAGGGTTTAGGGCTTAGGGTTTTGAGGGTTTCGGATTGCGCTAAGGTAAGGGTTCCGATCAGGAAGGGTTTCTGTTCGTGGTGCTGTAAGGCTGTAAGGGTCCCCTTAAGGTACAATCAGGGGTGGAATGTGCTGTTTTAGGATTCGTGGTGTCGAGGGTCAAAGGATTAATCCTGAATTATAGTTGTTGGTTGGGGTGACTCAAGTCAAACTTCGGGTTCCGTAGGTTGAAAGAGCAAGCCCTCCAAAAGCCTCAAACCCTACCCTACACTACCCTGCTGGGCTCAAGTCCCGAAGATCGGCAGACCGTTTTGCATGTTTGCAGAAACTAAATCTTGAACATTAGCATACTGGAAACCGCTGGATGTAATCTGCGGTGGTTTCTACAGCAAAATCGCTAAACCCTGAACCTCTCAAACCCCTAAAGCACCGACACACTGCCAAAATCCCCTAAACCTTAAATCGCAGCAACTTCGGCATGACAAGCCA
Organism: Symbiodinium necroappetens; assembly: GCA_905231915.1. NCBI lineage: Eukaryota > Dinophyceae > Suessiales > Symbiodiniaceae > Symbiodinium > Symbiodinium necroappetens. Next base: position 37,904 of record CAJNJA010005143.1, read on the forward strand.
AGGAATTTTTCTCGCAACCCATCACCGGAAAGTGATATGTCGGAGCCTGCCGGAGACAGGCCGAGCCAACACGATGTCGGGCCTTGGAGTTTGAGGTTTAGAGTTTAGGGGTTTTGGGAGGTTCAGATAGCGCTAGGTTAGGTTCTGGTAGCCAGCTTGCTTGCAAGAGACTGTGTTAAGCTACATGATACCATCATGCTACACAATCGGTTGCACGGCTTTCATGTACGTGATTCCACCTTGTGAGGTCCGCAGTGAGCAGAGTTCTGCCGGCCCTAGCTCTTGTAAGGTTTCAGTAGCATCGGTGCTTGCCCCGCCATCATGAGCAAATTGAATTTGTCACTGAAGCGTGTCGTAACAGTAGAACCGTTTCAGCCACCCTTCGGAGCCAGATGCTGAATCGGCTTCTGCAACAGAAACTGGTGAAAGAATGTGCCATGGCCCTTGAGTCCGCCTGCCAGAACATACACCGGGAACATGTTGCGACAGACTTCCTCTCGCGAGACCATGTTCATACTTAGCATGTCTGCGCCCACATGATGCACGGGCACAGACGCACTCGCAGCCTGGGTGTGGGCCGACACGGTGGAGGTCCCGAAACCTCCTGCTCTGAGACTTCGAATCGAAGAAAGGATCACCATCTCCAAGCCCGAATCATCTTGGAAAGTGCTCGACGGGTCTTGACATCGCAAGGTTTAACTTCAACTCTTGCTGCCGCCACAGGATGGTAAAGACCATCAGCAAAGCCTCCAGCAAGGCCCATCTTGCTTTTGCTTCTGGTCCGGGCTTCTGAGCTACCACAAGGGCATGACTAATTGGAAATATAATCCCTTTACTGCTCCTATAAAATTGACTATGGTATCATGTACCCCCAAAACCATAGTGAAGCCCAAACATTTGATGCGCGGTGCATGCCACCAAGATGACTATTGACTATTGTTATGAGGTGTTTGAATGGTCGGCCTAGAGAATGAGGGGCACGACATGAGGGTTCAGGGTTCAGTGTTTGAGCAAGCGAAGCAGTACTAGTAGTCGTCGTCGTCGTCGTCGTAGTCGTAGTCGTAGTCGTAGTCGTCGTAGTAGTAGTAGTAGTAAGTAGTAGTAGTGGTGGT
>CAJNJA010005144.1:0-17967 GCA_905231915.1 Symbiodinium necroappetens
CGGCACCTGGCACAGTTCGGCTGGCAAGCAACTCAGGCTGTCAGAAGCGCTCGCACCTCAGCCACGAAGGCAGCTGACTCCTCTGCAACATGGATGGCTGCAGCATCCGCTGCAGTAGCCTGCCGATTGCGGGTGCCAATCAGCCGGACCGCAGCAGCTCGGGCTCTTTTCCGGCCCTCCAATCTGCCAAGCCAGGCACTTGATTGAACATCGTACCTGGCTGCCATGTTCATGACTGTGGGGAGCTTCTCCTGGCTCTGGCGCTTAGCGGAAGCACCAGCGAGGCTCCAATCCGACGGTTCCGGTTCATGGCCTCTGATATTGTGTTTCCCGACAACTGGCACGAAGCCACATGAAACGCTCTGTCGGCGCGACATTTGTCACATTGACGATGAAGATGAGGAGGATGAAGAATAAAATGATGATGATGATGATGGTGACGATGATGATTCGACGATGATGATGGCAATGACGATGGCGATGGCGATGAGGATGGTGATGACGACGACGACGATGATGATGATGATGATGATGATGCTGATGCTGATGATGACAGCACTCAAGTTCCCCAATGTTACTCAGTCTGTCATGTTTTGCGCGGCGGGTGGACAGGTAAACTGGCGCTCCGCATGATTCCAGACATGAGGGTTCTGTGCAAATCTGGTTGTCTCGGCGGTGACTTTCCAGGACTTGACATGCTTCGTCTGTACAAGTAGCAGACGTGACCCATTCTCGAGACTTTCCACTGGGCTCTCTCGAGATGAAAGCGGGTGGGATGCCAAAAGACCTAAGCAACGGTTTGCAAATCATCAAGACATTGACGATCCACGGAATGTAAACCCAAGCATCTCGGCGAAAACTTCAGTTTCGATTGATTGAGTATGAGCTCGATTTGAACCCTCCGATCCGCGACGATGAAGACTGTTTCCACACTTAGTCCAAGCTTTGCCTCTCCCAGGTTGCCTCCATTAGCCACCGCACCATGTACCTACAGGTCTTTCGCATGAGTTTAGCAGGCATTTAATCGCAAAGCCCAAGTTCGGCTTCGGCCCCCGACTCAACAATGTACTTCTTGGCGAGTCCCAGGGCAGAAAGAAGCAAGGTCAGAGGCGGATTGTCAATCTTCGCGACATGAACCTGTCTTGTCTTACATTCCGCGCCAGGTCCATAGCACAAACGGCACACTCAGGCAATCGAAACTGTCTGGAGCAGATCTGAGACTCCTGCCGGGTTCTTGCCCGGGCTTCCCCAAATTCCAACACCTTTCTCCTCGATTGACGTCGCATTTCGTCGCACTTCAACTCCAAGTCCCTCCGACAATCTGAGAATCCTTAGGGTTCCGAGGGTCCGGCCCGTGTCCATGACCCAGCAGGCGGGGAAGCGGAGGTGCCACCTCTCTGGCTGAAGTCCCACCTTGCTCCAGTCACTTCCGAGACGCATCTACTCATCTCTTCTGTGAGCCAGGCCCAATTTTGTGGTCTGCAACCTCCTCGGTGACGTCTTCCGCAGACCATAGTCGTTCCAGCCTCGGCGACTTCCCAGCCAGGCGAGGAGCTGCCTTTTCGCCTCTTCCGGCCCCCGAGGCTCTGGCAGCATGCGGTCATTCGCCTCCGCCGGAGAGGGGAAAAACGTGCAATGAGGCAGTTCGCTTCTGCGACATGAGGCATGTCACAAGCACAGGACATGTCCAGCAAGGCCTCGTCACTGTCTTCATCGTCATCGCCATCTTCTTTCCAAGACAGCTTCCTCGGATCAGGCAGAATCCAGTCATTCGGTGTTTTTGACAGCAGCGCACCTTCACCCTCTAGATCGTTGTCACTGTGCCAAGATAACAAAGTCCAGCAGCCAGCATGGGCCGTCTTGGTCCTCCTCACTTCCGCGATAAAGCAGCACCTGGCCGGGCTGCCCAAGTTGCGAGCTACCAAGCGCTCAGCAGAGAGGCCTGATTGCTGTTCAGGAACTTCGGGGATCCCCTGAAGACACCGGCGGCCTGCAAGCGGAAAGGGGATAGCAGGATGTGAGCTCTCGAATCTCGAAACCCCAAGACTGCCCGAGGTGCAGTTGCTCGTTTGGCATCGAGTCTTCTCTGCTCAGGTGCCTGGTCTTTGTGGACATGCCTGAAGTCTGAGACGAATGATGCATTGAGCAAAGACGGCAGAAAGTCCTGGAAATAACGAGAGATCATGGCTGTTCATAGCTCACACCCGAGAAGGCACGCAGCCATCTTGCTCAAATTGGCTGGCAGCTATCAGATGCTTTGCAGCTGGGAAAATTGGCTGACAGCCGGGAAAAGCAAGCGGCGGCCTCATGCGGCTGGGTGGCTTTGTTGCACCACATTCGTCGCAAACAAGTCCGAAACGGCTCCAATCCCGGACCCACTGCTGGCACTTCCGGCAGTGGCATCAAAGGTCGCTTCGGCTGTGCACAGCGACCTTCCGGTTGAGCTGATGCCCCTTTATGCTCCCCCAACTCCCCTTGCCAGTCCCTGCCTGAGGAACATGCACGAACTCCTTTGGAACGTCCTTGTGTAATCATGAAGCAGCTGTCGGCCGTGGCAACATCAACTGTTCGTGAAACCGTACACATGCTGTAGTCTCTGTTGAGCTCTGAACTGCAGTCATAACAGGCCAGGCGGCATCGAACTGCACGAAGAGGTGACCGTACTTCTTCACCTGCTCGCAAGAAGCATCTGCAAGGACTTCTGCAGGAAAGCAAGCGGGCATCTATGGTACTGCCAAGTGGCAAGATCAAAGTAGAGCTCTGCCTGGAGGCATGCTTGGCTGTGCCACGGATACTCGCGAAGTTGACACGACTACTGGCCTCCTTGCCCTTCCACTTTGAGAGCTGCAGCTCCAGAGTGTCCGTGTCAAGCATGGACTCGTTGTACAATCGGTAGAAGGTCTCCAAGTACTCCCCTTGGTGCAAAGTTGGACAGGTATCATGTGCTCAAGAGCGCCCAGCGTGTGGAAACCCTCTGCGCTCAGCATAGAGCGATGCTTCTTGCCTGCCTGGACTTTCAGTTTCAGAGAGTAGCTTTGTCTCTTGAGCTCGTTGGTGAAAGCACTCTCAAGCAGGGGGCCTCATCCTCGGGCACGCAGTGGCATGAATCTTGCTGAGAGGCTTTATGAAAGCCTCAACATGGGTCTGTTGGCGAGGCAACCCAGGCATATCCCACGCTGCACAAGCTCCCGGCCTGATCCAAAGACTTTGGTCATTGACGAGAACGAGTGTGCCTGCCAGCCAGAGGCACAGAGTGCTTGACGGGGCGCACTGAAGATCACTGAAGCTCCTATACTGCCGTGACGCATCCCCGCAGTAGCGGCCATGTTTTGCGGTCACTCGTCTGGTTCCTCTCGTATGCCCGGCCTGTTTTTGGCACTCCTGATGCTCACCAGATAGTGGGCTCTGACAAACCTCAAAGCTCGCAGCTAGGGCAGTCGCTGCTCCAGGCAGCGAACAGGTGCATTCCATCAGGAGCCGACTTCCTGCATGCACTTGGAAAACTGATCCTGGCGGCAGGTTTGGACCTAGCGTCTCATCCATTTCTAGATCATCTTTTCTAGATGGAATGTCACTCGCCAACGTCCTCGCAGAAGTCGTGCGAGGTTCCGCATACGGAAAAGCAGACATCGTGGCCTTGTCCGGCTGCAGGTGCACGTTCACACACTGCTGCGTTGAGAAGACTGCACATCTGCTAACTTCGGCGGGCGGGTGAATACAGGCAAATCTGGGCTCCTGCATTGTGGGCAGCACCTTGTGCTTGGCCTCTGACCGTTGCAGCAACGAAACAGCCCATGTGGCTCCTCAAGTCAAAGTCTGAAAAGCGAGGCATTGAGAGAACTCACAGCTGACAACTGCCCAGCGGGCCTTTATCACCAGGCCCTGTGGACCGCAACCGTTGGCCATCATGCGGGAGTGCTGGTCCTGCTCTGCATTTCAAGGAATCTTCGAAGGATCCCTGAAAGCCGCATAACTTAACCCTGGCCCTGTCCAAGCAGACGGGTGGGTGCAACAGACAAGCCGAGTTCAACACGAGGTGCGATCCGACCGGTCCAGCTTCGGGACGGGAGACTGGCCGGCAGGGCAGGCATCTGCACGTGCGGCACCTGCAAACTGAAACCAGGGGTCTCTTCTGCTTTCTGGTCTTGCCCTCTGAAAGCTGCGCGCCAGCTGCTCGTGATCGGAACGAGAAAACTTAATCCGGACCTTTGCCACCCTTGCCAGTGTTTTGCATCGCACCCAAGCCTCCCAGCTTGGAGGCTCGATGCTCGGAAGTCGGAACGCATCTGTGACCAACTCAACTCCATTCTAGCTCACCACCTTCGAAAAGCGTGCCCAGATCAAGATCGGGCTGCTGCGCCACGGCACCTGTCATGTACAACATGGCATCATAACTATAGTAGTCAGTGACGGGGTTGGCAAGCTGTCCAAGTGAAGGTTGCCAAGAACCAGGAAACGGACAAGCTTGGATGCAACAGCAGGGCTGATTCCGATAGTCTGGTGCAGGGTGTTGAATCAGACCTTCAGCTTCACAGGTGCAATTGCCTCTGAACCACAACCACGCACCGAGCGCGCAAAGCCGCGCCATGCTAAGATGGCTCGTGCGCTGGCACTGGCAGCTGTTCACGTCGCTGTGTCCACTGCAATGCATGCTCTCATGTATGTACCATGTCTCCCGCTCCACTACTGGCAAAGCCCGCTCCTACTGCTGTCAATTGCATTCTGGGGTCTTGAGTCTCGCTGTTGTGGTTCTGCTGCTGACCGCAATCTGGTCCGGTCCTTCTTTGCAGCCATAGTCGGCTTATCAAGAGAATGCTGCAATGTGAAGATCAGCTGCGGTGCCGAAGATCCACGCCGTCAGCAACGCCGCTGAGCAAGGCAGAGCGAGCAAGACGGCCACGCGCCGTGTAAATGCCGTTGAGCAAGGCGGCACTCGCTGGCTCGGCATCTTCGGGAGCCGTCACCTCAGCTGAGGGCCGCCCATGGCCGCCCCCTGCCGCACGAATCATGCCATGGCACTTGAAAGTGTGGCGTTCCTGACAGCCCATCCCAATCCGCTTCATCCACCTGTGCCGCCACTCTTCGCCTTCTGCAGGGCGATGAACAGCAGCGCGCCTGGCCAGTGTAAAGGAGCCGGAGGAAGAAGAGGAGGTCTGCACGGGTCCTCAGTCTCACGACACGGTTATTATATGGCGAGCGCCAAGATCCTGCATCTAAACAATGTTCGAGGTCTGTGTGGCCCTTTAGGCTGCGAACACATCCGACAGCTCGATCGTCTTGGTCCGACCTTGCTCTCAGGAACTGGCACCATGGAAATTTGAGCGGGGCAGTCGACCTGCGCGGCAGCATGAAGCTAAGCAACTGGCCTTCTGACATCTCCGTGGTGAGCATCTGTCCGAGATTCACAAGGCTTGCAACATCGATGGAGAGGTGTCATTTGAAAGTGATCTAGCAGCTAATTTCAGGTGCGCAACTGCAGCTCCCCTGCTCACCTCTACGGGTTCGTGACTGCAAGCCCCACACCGCCCAAACTACCAGGCGGGTAGCCATCCCCGAAGTGCGACAGGACTCCGACATGGCCTGTCGAAACGGCTGTGAGACTGCTCGAAGCACGGCCGAGTGGGCAGTAGCTGCTCCATCCTGCCACAACGAGGTGTCGACAATCACAAAAACTTGTGGCATGTTCGCTGTATCGAATCCGCAGCTGCTAGGCACCTTCGTCTGGAAGCGAACGTCCTGCGACGTGCACGACTGGAAATAAACAGGTTCTCCGCGACCCTGCGCGCTGATCCAAGAGCTGCTCCAACTCAAGCGGGTTGCCCCGAGCACAATGCAAACATCTAGCATGCGCAAGCAAACCAGTCTTGCTGGTGGTGACGGTGGGACACAAGCTATGATTCGATCACTCGTGTCTCAATCCTTGCTCTCTTCGTCGCCGAAGAGCAACTGCACGACAGAAGGGGTGAGTTCGGTCCCTCACCCACTTGAGAGTCGACTGCTAGTCTACCGAAGCCAACAGCTTGAGGAACTGGTCGCTATTTGTCGCCGGTCGAGTCCAGACTACTCGTCCCCGCAGAGTTTGAAGTTGGCAAACTACGCATGTTCCCAGCACCGCCCATGGCAAGGGTTCGGCAATATGCCTCAAACCCTCTCGGAAGTCCAAACATTGAAAACAAAGCTTGGAACAGGAAGCCCTGCAGCTTGGAAAATGACGGATCTCACATCGCCAGCCAAGCCGAGTTTCTGCGCGGAACCCCAAGCCGGTAAAGTCCCAAACCTTCCCAGGATCCATTGTAAAAACCCTGAAACTCTGCATCCAATGCCCGCTTTCGACCCGCATCTGATACTGTCAATTGCTGAGAGTCGTAGAATGCCATCTGGAGCGGTCGTTGATTCGGTTCGGGTGCGCTCGCTATATGTTCCAAAAACCAAGGCTGTGACCCCGTGCGCGCTCGCGCTCCTCGCCTCACCGAAGTTGAGATAGCTCGTTCGCACACAGGAGTACCTTGACCATTGCACTCGAGTCTGTTTCCACTCTCATGCTGCAAACCTCGATGCTGTCCTGTGGTTCTTTTTTCGACAAGCCGCAAATCCATGCATGCCAACTTTTGTTGGCTTCGCAGACACGACTCGTATGCACAACATCGCAGATGCTGGCCAAATAAACTTCTCGACAATCTTGACAATGCCGTGGCTGGAGCTGTGTTGTCACGACAATCTGCCGTGTAGCTTGTGATACCCTGGGAAATCCCTGGGATAAGTGGAGATGCTCAACTGCTCGCCGCCATGTGAATTCGAGCTCGTGCACCCGGAGCAGCCGGCCACTATCGGGATGCTCCGGCATAGACGTCTAGCTACTGCTCAGTGGCTGTGGAACTTCGCGACAAGTCCTCTTTACAGCAGGCTGCAAGTTCGACGAGCTTTGGCAAAGGCAATTCACACAACAGCGGCGACCTCGCTGCAAGAGCGCTTGCTCGAGAACACTCTACCATTCCTCTCCTGCACATCTACCACCAGCCTTTCTGCTTTCCCACTGTCAACGTCCGCTGTGGATGGAAGCCTAAGCAACATGATTTGTCGCAGAAGGTTGACCCATTTTCCCCAAGGCTGTCAAACCTCTGAGAATCTCACGCGCATTCTGCTCTTGAAGGCTCAGCTGCTGCTGCCCAGCTGCACTCCGAAGACTCCGGCGCAGCACTGCCTAGCGCGGGTGTGGAGAGCTGCTGCATACATCTGACCATACAGAGCTTGGTTGCGTCTGTGTGATGCAGACAGTTTCCATGCGGCCGGAGTCACTCCTATCCCCAACCACATGCCACTACATGAACAGAAGGCCGTCAAGTGATATTGCAATCCCATTTCAGGTGAAACGGCACCATTTCAAGCGTTGGATCAGCGTGCCAAGCAAATTCTGTGTGTGAGCAGGCTTGACTGCTATGTTTTAATATATCCCTTCTAGGACCCTGTCCTAGACAATACGATTCGAGAGTTGATGGCTTGGCAATGTGAAACAGGGGCTGGTCGCACACAACCCAGATCCAGGTAACACGCACTACGTGGAAAACCTTGGCTGCAGATCCACTTGCCGAGTGCCAATCTACTCGACGAAATGACTCTCCCTGCCGATGCAGGCAAAACCCTTAGCCTCAGCGTTGCTCTGTCCTTGACAGCTCAACTCCTGCGGATCACTCCCTGCTCTACGCTGCGGTCATAGGGTTCCACAGGCTGAAACGTGCTCAAGCAACTTTGCTTCTCAGCAGTTCAAGCAGATATGCCAAGGTCGTGCAAGTCAGGCTCTGTTCGACGACGCTTTGCATGCGATGAACAGTTTTGGACTGGGGGGTTCGGATCTTGATATGCTGCAAACACCAAGTACCTTGGCGACTTGGCAGGTTTGAATCGTCATGGTGACACTTCGACGACGAAGTCTCGCAATTGTCCTCGTCTGCTGCAGCAGTTCAGCCCATCTGCGAAACGCATGGTTCTGTGTCACAAATATTTGTTCGGAATTCCGTCTGACAAGTTTTGGCGCAAAGTATGCACTTTCGAAAGTTGTATACTTAAGTCTGGGGTATTGCAGCAACGAGTAACCTCACTTGATTCTCCACATTGATCTACTGAACCATTACGAATTGAAAGCCCCGGAATGCTGGATTCTTCGCAGTTCCGGCCTCAGCCTCCGCCATTTCGTAATGCAGTTGTTGTCTGAAACCTTGCCCTTGCCGCACCTTTCAGGGAGCACCGAAGGGTGCAGTCCACCAGCTGAGGCATGTCTGTGCCTTGCGACCCAGCAGATTCCTGGCCTGTCAGGATAGGTTTGGCAAGGGAATTCAACAAGGCGCTTTGGAAAGGTATCCTAACCCATCATGTGTTCTGCCGTTGTGGGCCCGCACAGACTGAACGTCTCCGCAACTGGTCAGTTAGGCAAAGACAGCGGAGAACTGGTCTGCTGCCGCTGTTGCTGCCACAACGTGCACCAAAGCAAGGAACGACAACTGGGGATCGCTCATGACGACGACGATGACTAGGACCGGAGGATCAGCATGATGACTCGGATGAGGATGCAAATGATCATGCCGATGGTGATGGTGATGGTCGCGGTGACGATGGTGATGGCGATGTTGATGATCATGATGACGATGACGATGATGATGATGATGATGACGTTGATGTTGATGTTGATGATGATGACGTTGATGTTGATGTTGATGGTGATGATGATGACGACGACGATGATGATGATGGTGGTGGTGACGATGATGATGATGGTGGTGACGATTGTGGTGTTGGTGATGATGCTGGTGATGGTGATGATTGTGGTGGTGGCGATGAAGATGATGATGATGAGGAGGAGAATGGGGTTGATGAGGATGAGGATGATGATGACGAGGAGGGTGATGATGATGACGACGACGATGATGATGACGATGATGTTGATTATGATGGCGATGGTGATGGTGGTGATGATGATGATGTTCCGTGGTCGTCACCATCTTCCTTATCTTACCATACCAATCGTCATTGCCATCGCAATCACACCAGGCAAGAGTACAAGCTGTCAAGCGCCAGCACAGCCTGCACAATCTTCTCCACTTGTTCCTTCGGCATGGGCCTGCCTGACTCAGCGAATCAAATGAATGGACATGGTAACCGCAACAGAACCAATAAATAATAGCCTTACCGAGCATCACAAAACCGACTCTTGGATAGCACCAGCACTACTGATGCTTTCACAACGTGTATGTGCACTGCTTCAGCACGCTACTTGCAGCTTCAGTCATCCAACAGCAGCAGTAGCAGTAGCAGTGGCAGTAGCAGTGGGCAGTAGTAGCCGTAGTCGTCGTCGTCGTAGTAGCAGTAGCAGTAGCACTAGCAGTAGAAGAGGCAGTAGCAGTAGCAGTAGCAGAGGCAGTAGCAGTAGCAGTAAGAGTAGGAGTAGGAGTAGGAGTAGGAGTAGGAGGAGTAGGAGTAGGAGTAGTAGTAGTAGTAGTAGTAGTGGTGGCAGTAGTAGTAGTGGTAGTAGTGGTAGTAGTAGTAGCAGCAGCAGGAGTAGTAGTAGTAGTAGCAGCAGCAGCAGCAGCAGCAGTAGCAGTAGCAGTAGCAGTGGTCGTGGTCGTGGTCGTGGTAGTGGTAGTGGTAGTGCACAGTGGTAGTGGTGGTAGTGGTGGTAGTGGTGGTGGTGGTGGTGGTGGCGGCAGGGGTGGTGGTGGTGGTGGTGGTGGTGGTGGTGGTGGTGGTAGTAGTAGTAGTAGTAGTAGTGGTAGTCGTATACGTAGTCAGTTTCAGGATCAACAGCCGCAATGAAGATAAGCACAGCAGCCGCGATAAGCACAGAGAGTATCATGACAACGACAAGAAGAGTACTGATAGTCACAGAGCTCAAGAAGCAAAGGCAGCCGCGACTGCCCTCGGTGGTTTCATCTACGTCTTCGGAGGCCTCAGCTTCGGCCACGTCCTGGACCAGGCAGCAGCAGCAGCAGCAATCAGCAAGGATTATCAAGGTCAGAGAGACAACCAGCATCATCTCACACTTGTCAGTATCCTACCACCAGTATCATCTCTACCAGTATCACAGCATCAGCATGTTCATCAACATCCGCGTGGATACCAGTATCATGGATCTCCATCAACGTCCGCCTTCGGGTAACTACGAGTGTTGTGATGGTGATGATGGTGATGGTGGTGATGATTATGCTGACGATGTTGCTTCATCATCGACTTCATCATAAAGGGTTGTGGAGTTCCCATGAAGAACACAGAATCTAATGCGTGGCTTTCCCTGAAGCTTGCGGCTTGGCGCGTTGGGCCGCACAATCGTAGACATGTTGCTCTTATCGTCCTCTGAGTCATCATAGTTGCTGCCACGCGCTGGTGCTGTTTATTTTTCTATTTTTGGTTTGGTTCTTTGTTGCCGTTGCCTTTGCCGCCGTCGCCAGCCCCATCCGCTGTCGCTGCTGCTGCCGCTGCCGCTGCCACTGCCGCTGCTGCTGGTGGTAGCGGTGGTGGTGTTGCTAATGTTGCTAGGATGCCAACGACGACGGCGATGGCGACGACGCCTTGCGATGCCGACGACGACGACCACGACTAATACCACGATGGCCAGAAAGAAAGCTATGAATGCCGCGATCTTGCACAGAATCATGTTCATGACCATCGTGGTGATGGCGATAGTTCATGATCGTGACGATGATGAGCCTGGACAGCTCATGTCCATGACATCCATGTTGACGACGACGACCGTGATGGTTATCATGATCGCCTTCGTGTTCACAGCGGAGAGGGCGATGATTAAGACGATGGTAATGATGACGATGACAATGGCGGTAACAATGCCCCGCCCCTCCATTTGATTCGGCCGGACAAGTTGCCAGGCTCAGCGCTTTGATCCCAACAGGGGGCAGTGGGAGTGTCAGGAACCGAGCTGCGTAATCCCGCAATTCGGAATCTCGGGGGTCTCAAGGAAGTTCGGGCTTGGCTTGCCACCCAAAGATGAGGGCCTTCAGAGTTCCAGAACTGTCGGCACCACGAATCCCGAACATCAGAGAAAGTATCTTGCGGGAATGCACAGAGGAAGTCGGATCCCTAGAGCTCGCCAACATCGCACTGATCACATCCAAGAATACAAGGCACCAGCGGTAGCAGCAACAGAAGCAAAGACGACCGCCGCAGCAGCAGCAGCAGCAGCAACCACACCACCGCCACCCTCAATGTGTCTTGAGACGCAGCGCTGGGCTCGTGAGCTCTAAAGCGAGGATGCTAAAAACTCCCACGAAAATCCTCACTCCAAGATCCCGCAAAACTTGTGCCTTGTCGAGTTCACCCAGGCCTTGAACCCATGCCCACGCCCCGATTCGAATGCCGGGGCCCCCGGCGCCGGGCCGTGCATTTCTTTCGGAGGCTGCTGAGCATCAGCGAACCTTGATCTGAGACCGAGACCGATGGATGTCTCAGATCTGCCCTCAGGTACCGCCGTCGCGAGCAAGGGTCGGATCTATGCTCGGGGGCCCAGAGATGTTGGCCATTCCTCTTCCGGTTGCAAGTCGCAGCCGGGGCTTCTGCTTTGGCACCTTTCTGGAGTGATGCTGATGCTGCTATTGCCTTCTGCGACTACTACCACTATCACTGCCACTTCCAGTAGCACTATCACGCTCTAACTAAAGAAATACGAAGGAAGTATGTTGCAATCGTTGACCTTGTCCTTCTTGCTTTTGCCCCTGGAGTGTTGTTTCCGCTGTACGTATCTTGGTAATGGGCGAGATGCAGGTGCTCGGGGGCTCAAACATCTGCGGCGAGCCCTTGGGCGCTGTTGAGTGCTGTGGGCTCAGTTTGCGCGGCGGTTGTTGCATTGTTGGATCTCTGCATACCGCAATGCTTGTCATGAAAACTGTCAATCTTGTGAGCTTACTTTTCATCGTGCTAGGAGTTGTCTAGCGATTGTCAGCTGTATTTCTGAGGTTACTATGCATATTTTGTTACTTCGGGTATCTAACGCAGGCCTGAACTGTAAAGAATGGAGTTTGATGAGGCTCACTGTCCATTCAGGCTTCAGGGTTAAGAACACCAAGGCTGCTCTTGGGACCCCGCCCCAGCAGCCCTTGAGCCAGCGGAGGTTACGAGCCGTCCGCGGGGCAGTGGAAACAGCTCCCCGAGATGCGCCAGGCATCGTAAATGCGCAGGTTCACTTAGGATTGCAGAGTTGGGTGTCGTGCGTGAAAATTTATGAGAATCCCAACTCCTATCCTAGGATCGGAGACTGCGGAGACCCCCTCAAACCGCCACAGCTCGCACCAGTGTGCCGGGAGCACGAGTCCCACCCTAAACTGTGCACGGGATTGCGGCGGGAGCACGCTTTTTGCGGGTGCAAACACGAGTCGCTGCCAAATGGCCAGCCAGACTGCATGGGACTGTGGCGGGAACCCCCCCCCCCCTCCGAAACTATGCACGACACTGTGGCGGGAGCACAATTTCGATTTTCGCGAATGCCAACACCTCTTTGAAGAGCGGGATTGGGATTTCGAGACATGAAGGATCACCGGAAAATTCGAGCGGTTTGAGGGCAAAAAGGAGTGCGTGAATGTCGCTGAGCATCATTTCCATTGAAACGCATGCTGTTTGTGGTGTAACTTGTCATACGGCTCCGAATGGAAATATGGTATGCTCTGCTGTCAAGCATTTGCATTCTCTGGTGTCCCTCTAGGTTGAAAGTGCTGTACAGCGAAATGCGACATGTTGCCATCTTGCTCCTGCTGCTTGCGACTCCTCGATCCCAAATCTTTCAGACCATGCAGCTCATACCTCGGATCCATGGAACGCGACTGTGCATCTTCGAAGATAGACGCTAATCAACCCTGACCCCTTTGCACTGCGAATTGTTGAGAGGGTACTGTATGGGACTGAGAGACATTGATTGTTGGGATCCTTCTTCGGGTTTGTGTGCGTATCAAAATAGCAATGCTCGTTGGGCTTTGTAGCGTTTCTGAAAACCATCCAAAGCCCTAAACCCCAAGCTCAACCTGCAGCCGCTGCAGCCCAGTCCTGCCAAGTGCAGGCGAGATATGGCTGTGCTGCAGCTTCTCTGAGAGGCCAAGCAGGGCACCAGTTGGGTGGGAGGGGCAGGGGCAGGGTTTGGTTTCGCAAGGGTCAGTGTAGGATTGTAAAGGTTCTTGTTTTAAAGGGGGGGGCAGGGTAGGGTGTAGGAGGTGCTGGTTTGAGGTCTTAGTCTTAAGGTCCACGGGTGTGCGGCACTTTGGTGGTTATTTGCTCGTGTGATTGTTTATGTTCGCGATCATGATTGCCAGTCTTTCGAAGGATTTGCGCATGTTTTTGCACTGCGCCAATACTGATCATCACTTTCGTAGTTTCGACGCTTTGTCTTCTTCCTGCCGCTTGCTTTTGTTGCCCGCACTGTTTCACTATTGTTGTTTCTGCTCATGGGTTATTGCAGATTCCGGGTTGTGGTTGCCGGGAAGAACAACGGTAGCGCGCGCATTGCTGTCACGCCGCGCGGAACTGTCTTCGGTTCTCCGAGACCGAGACCTTAGCCCTTTGCTCCAGAGGAGGGCTACTTCACTGCTCGATTGTGGTCGGGCTTGAACCCTGTGAGCCCTGAAATCCATAACCATAACCGCCTTATCCTCAAACCTATACTAAACGGGAAGGGAGGTTCCAGAAAAGAAGAAGACAAAAGCAGCGGCTCCGAAAGTCACTGCAGGCTTGGTCTACATCTTTGGCGGCCATGGATTTTGGGCACGCCGGCCCAGAAACGGTTTAATGAGGAATTGAGGTAGAGCTACGCAGCAGGTCGGGGAGGTGGCATCGGGCCTGCAAGGCCGATGCCGCCACTTCTGCTCTCTGAGCTGCGCGTTGAGCTGCTCTGAAGCCATGCCTGGCTCCCCAAAACCATCCCCCTCTCGGCCCTAACCAACTCCAGCTTTGAGCCAGGAGAACCTGAACGATTCTGAGTGCTTCGACATGGAGTACGAGAGGCCCGCAACTGCGAATCCGGGAACGGCGCTTTTTCAGCGGCACAGAGAGTCGAAGGCCCCGAAAGACAGGCGAGTGGGAGTTTAGCAGAATTACCATAAGCTAGTCGGCTTCAGGGCAGCAAGAGACCATGAGCCGAGACAAAGCCCGGAAAGCCCAAACTGCGAATTCTGACTGTCGTAGAGCCTCAAGCCCTACAGCCAGAACGACTACTTCGGGACAGGTGGTATCCATTGCCGCCAATGCCGGCACCCAGAACCCATTGTGGCCACTGCCTTACACAGCGTATGACATCACGCGCTCTGGAGTTGGAGAAGCTAGAGCAGACAGAATGTTTCTGCACATCGTAGATGCTTGCCATCGGATCAGATTCCAATAGCAAAAAACAGGGTGCAAATCCAGCAGCTTGCTACAAATCCGAATCCGAAACCAGCTGCTTCCCTGAAGCATGACCCAGGCTTCAGAACTCGGGAACCCTAAACCGCGAAATCCTGCGGAGCGCAGATGTTTCGATTCCGATGGCCCGTTGGGTCGGGACGCCATGGACATGTCTTTGCTGGGAACCGTCCCCTCATGTACGTCTTCGACCAGGAGCTGCGTCGTCCCTTCAAATTTGCGCCTCCACCACCGGCTCTTCGACAAAGATGCAAAAGCTGGCGGCAGAGACAAGGCAACCGACGCCCAGACGCCACGAGGGCTGGCAGACTAATCAATCTTCCGGCCGAAAGAAGAAAGCCATTTCTCGCCCAAGGTTTCCCGATAACGTTGTCGTGGAAGCCTTTCAGTTGAATTTCCAACGTTGGCTCAGGGAGCGGAAGCTCCGGGAGACCCTGGAGAGAGATCGTCGACGCAAGAGGCGACGATCCAATTTCCGCGAGCTTCACGCAAAGGTTGTGAAATCTGAGGAGTGTGACTCTGACTCTCGTCACCGGCGCGACGCGCGGCGCGATCGTCGGTCTCTGTCAGCTTTGCGTGCTGAGTTCGTGGACCAGTTAGGAACTCATCTTGATGAGTTCGGTCGCCGGCCGCTGCGGCGAAGACGGCGAAGGGGAGCCTGACAAGTTCACGTTGCCCGGTTTCTTCTGCAGGCGGAAGTTTTCAATCCGACACTTCGTCAACCGTTGCTCAAGATGCTGCAAAGTAGCTCACATTGGCTTGGAGCGCGTGGGAGTCTGATCATGCGCGAAAGCTCCGGGGCAGCACCGGGTGTTCGCAGCTCCGAAACGCTCGAAATCCCAACCCACCCGGGCATCGAGTCCCCGCGAAGCATTGAGGTGCTGCTGTGGCCGCTGGCTCGATCTACGTCTTCGGGGGCCACACGAACGGCCAGGAGTTGCTGAGGGCTTTGTATGTGTGTTGTTCCGGGCTTGAGAGTTGGGTCTTGTGGTGTCGGATTTTAAGCCCTCCAGACCTGGGGTCTCACAGGGCCGAGGGGTTTCGTACTGAGGTTATGAGGCATGGGCGGCCATGCATGTAGAACTACAGACGTCTCCGCCTTTCTCTGGTTCTCTTGCCGAATAACTGAAGCCCAAGCCCTTCCTCACTCTTGCTCTGATCATCCCATCTCGACGCCTAGGGGCTCAGGGTTCAGAATCCTCAGCTTGAAGTCCAAAAGCACCTTGTGCCGAAGCCCAGACACAACGAAGCTACCAGCCAAATGAGTCTACATCCAGGTCTGCGTCGGCCTGGCTTCAGAGGAAGAGGGGCGAAAGAAGGCTCTAACTCTGAAGTTGAAATTCTGGATCCGCGAACTGTCCCGAGAATCCAAAGCTGAATCCCAACACCCCAGAACTTCTCAGGCTCCGAAGGCTGTAAATTTACGTAATTTGTCCTCTTGAAACACTGCGAGCGGAGGCCTTCGTTGGATCTGCATTTTGGGGGTTTGGGCCCTGGGGTTTAAAGTGCATGCTTCAAGCGTTGGGGACAAGGGCCCTGGGGTCCTGAATCCTAGCCATCCCCACGCCAGACCTGAACCCCAACAGCCCAAGGCATCCGCTTACTTAAGCCCCAGGCAGCGAGAAACCGAGCACACGGGTCTGATTGGAAATAGTATTCCCTTATAGTCCCTATCAAGTTCTACCATGACCTGCTGGTTAGTAGGGGCTCCCAGGACGTTCTGACCATCGACTGCCTGAATCCCGAGTCTGGCTCATGGGAGGCAGGGCTATGGAAAATATACTCTCTGCAATAGACGTTAGGGTTGCATCGGGCAGAGGGTTCAAGGCAGGTCAGGGTTTCAAAAGCTTCGACTGTGTCCCGAACTTCAAACTTGCATCTTCATTGTACCGCGTCCATGGTGCAGGGTTTAGGGTTCAGTCCCAAGCAGAGGCGAGATGAGGGAAGAAGGGTCACAAGAATCGTTATGACAGCTGTTGCCATGGTTGAATTGAAAGCACCACATCACAGCGCTTGTGCTGAGAGCGGTAGAGTACAAGCTTGTTAGTTGCTAGCAACATGCGTCTTGAACTCGCAGAATCCCCACTCTCCCGTAAAGGGCAAGGGTGGAGCAGAGTTCTGCCTCTTGAGTATGTGCTTGCCAAAGTTTCAATGTTGATATAGAATCATCCAGGCTCCTTGATGTTATCATGTATACAACTTGATGATTGTGCGGGATGCTTTTGGTTGGAGCGCTGGGTAAGCTCCTGAATTTTTGGTGCCAGCTTTCAGATGCCAACGAAGTCATCCTCCGTACCTTTGAAACGGAGGATTGCGGCCTGAAGGTATAAACCGCTTGAGAACCTGTTTCGGCTGCTTTCGTCAAGATTGCACATCACCTTTTCTTCTGCCGGGCATGCTGGTGCAGTCGTCGGTCGTTGTTGCTGATTCGGTTGCCACTGCTGCTGGTGGTCGTGGTGGCGGCGGCTGTGGTGGTGGTGCTGCTGCTGTTCCTGCTTCGATCATGCTGCGGATGCCGGGTTGCCGCATTCAAATCAATTTAAATGTTGACGTTGGGAGTCATGTCGATTTCGTCTCGTTGTCCCGTGGTTGTCATCGTGGCTGCCGCTGCTGTTGTTGTTGTTGTTGCAGCTGCTGTTTGTCTCGTCGTCCCGGTGAGACTTCTTGCCGGGCCCGCGCAGATGGCGATGAGGGAGTCAAGACGAGTATCATCATGGTTCTGACGATGACGATGATGATGATGATGATGATGATGATGTTGATAATAGCAGCGGTGGTGGTGGTGCTGGTGCTGGTGGTCACCTGTTGATGCCTACTTTTTTTAAATAATCCTCGCCTGTGTTTTGCAAACCGGTTCTGCGACATGATAATGATGCTGCTGATGTTTGTTATGATAGTGATGTTACGAAGCGTTGCTGATCGCCATCATCTCAAGTCTTACGATCCGGCCGTGCATGTTGCAGGTCGTTGCTCACATGCTGAAGCCCCGCAGCCACTGCCTGACTGTCACTGTTTTGCCCTAACCGGCACTAGAGGGGCGAGAGCCCTGAAAGCTGAGCCGACGGGTTTCGCGTGGAGGGGTTGCGAGAGAATTCAGGTTGCAAATAGTATGTGTTTGTGTACGGAGCTGTGTCGGGTATGGTGCAATTGGTGGTGTGCTGTTTCTGAATCATAACATGTCCCTTCGTGTGTGTCTCGCCACAGATGCACTATGCATGGGTTGTCCTTCCACTTCTGTTTACTAGCCATTGCAAGCTGGCAGCTGCCAGTTATACCATAATGATTGCTGGCTAGTTACACCTGGAATGTCATGATTGCTGTGCTGCGCATCACCGTTGTTTTGATTGCTGCCAAGCTAGGCCATCGCTCAACATCGTCCTGCTTCTAGTGTTAGGTCTACTACGAGAGTACTGACACGTACCTACTCCTCCTACTACTACTACTACTACCACCACTGCTACTACAACAACCACTACTACTACTACTACTACTACTACTACTTTTGCTGCTGCTGCTACTACTACTACTACTACTACATCTTCTTCTACTGCTACTACTACTGCTACGGCTACTGCTACTGCTCCTGCT
>CAJNJA010005145.1:2033-17967 GCA_905231915.1 Symbiodinium necroappetens
TTACCCATAATAAGGAATCTACCATATTTCTCATAGTTTAGGGTCCTTAAGGTAATGCAGGATTTATATCATCAACCGTAGTTCCTGCTGTAGATCCTCTACTTTATTGGGTACTTAGGGCCCTGTGAGAAGGTGTAGAGGATGGGTTCATGTCCACTCCGCAGCATCGCCCAGGATTGCTGTCGGTTCCGACCCTTTTGCAGGGTAATCTAGGGTTCTATAGTAGGGTTCTCTTTCAGGGTACTATAGCCCTTACCCTCAAAGGTCTCAAATGTTAAGGCTTTTGGGCCCAAAGACCCTTTCATATAAGGCTTTGGGGCTACTTTGATTGCTAAGATCGCATTCCAACCAACTTAGTAACCTTTTAGGTGTGTATATATTACACAAGAGAGAGAGAGAGAGAGAGCTTGTGTGTATACAAACATATGTATATATTACATATATATATATATATGTAATATATATTATATGATATGTATATATATATATGTATATAATTAATGAACACAAACAGACATGATTTGAGTTACGCCCGACACTTAGACAAACAGATTCTGCATCCCAGTGGCACACTTCTCCACGGATCGGTGGCGAAGGACCTGCCGGGGCTGACGGACCGACCCGTTTGTAAATAGGGCTCCAGTATGTAAGGGTTTTGTGGTTTAGGGTTTAGGGTCTTAGGGTCTTAGGGCTCTAGGTCTAGGAGTTCAGGGCTTTAAGGGTTCTAAGATTTGAGGGTTTTTGGGGCTTTAGGGTTTCGGGTTTGCCCCCTAACCCCAAAGAACCCACCAGTCAGGGGCTCCTTATTAATTACTATGATTTCCTGAAATAAAAGGAGGGGTGAGCGGGGTAGGGTCGACGGATATCAGGCCTCGGGCAGAGTATGATTTCAGGCATCAGTAGAGCAGCTCGTCTAAGCGAAGCGAGGGTCAACATGCCGTCAACTACCTGCTGTGTGGGAAACCGTGGTCTTTACAACTTTACGACCTCCGATTGTGATTCAGTGATAGCAAAGCGCACCTCACGCGCTGTAGAGCCCTCACCGCCGCCACCTGGATGAAGAAGCTTGCCAGTAAACCCTACTTAGAGATGTCAAGCCGAAATTCCTTCATCCTACACCATTTGAACCTTGCGCCTTACTTAGCTAAGGCTATGCATGAACCCTGAAATCCAAACCCGAGCAGAACCCCTAAAAACCCTAAATCGGGGCTAGGGATTATGGTTTGGTTGTGGCAAATGAGCCCTTGGATTGTTGACTTGCGTGAATGCTGGGGCTAAGGATGACAGAAGCGTTCTACACCTATATATGGGGAGATGGCCATACACTGGTGTTCTGGTGGGGTTTGCCTGACATCAGAACGCTTCTTGCAGGATTCGCTTAGAAAGGGAGCGATAAACACTTGTTCAGTCCTTAGAACTTGTAACATAGCCGCCGCCTCCACCTGCATGGTAGCAGGGTTTAGGGTTTAGGGGTTTAGGGCCTAGTTTAGGGTTTCTTTTTGTATCACCTCTTTGCCTTCGCTGATTAGGGTTCAGGTTTTGTTTTCAAGATGGCACTGGCCCCAATGTCCCCAAAGCGATACCAATCGCGATTGTCTTCCAACGGGTAAGCCCCTCCGCCCCCCCGCGGTAGCGCTCGCCACATTTTTTAACATGGCACCCCCTCTCCCCATCCGCGGTAGCGCCCGCGATTTGTTTCTACAGGCAAGATGGTATATAGGACCAAAAATCCCCAAAGCGATAGCGCTCGTAATTGTTTTCCAAGTGAAAGCCCCCCCACCGCCGTAGCTCTCGCGATTCTCACAAGCAACGTGGATTGAAAAACGAGATCCTGCAAAAATCGCGAACTCGCGGTCTGAAAAAAACGAGTTGGTGAAAAAACTATTTGTTCACCAACTCGCGGTCTGAAAAAAACGAGTTGGTGAGAAAACCATTTGTTTCACCAACTCGTGGTCTGAAAAAAAACGAGTTGGTTAAAAAAATGTTTTCACCAACTTGCGGTCTGAAAAAAACAAGTTGGTGAAAAACGAAAAAATTCACCAACTCAATAAAAATGAGGAATCAAAGAAGCGTTTTGTGGTAAAAATAAGGTTGGTTTATGTGTTT
This sequence comes from Symbiodinium necroappetens, assembly GCA_905231915.1. Lineage (NCBI taxonomy): Eukaryota > Dinophyceae > Suessiales > Symbiodiniaceae > Symbiodinium > Symbiodinium necroappetens. The sequence goes on from CAJNJA010005145.1 coordinate 4,140, forward strand.
TTCTCCTGGAATAAGGTTGTAAACAAGCGTTGGTGCGCTCAGTTGGTGAAAAAACTTTTTTTTCACCAACTCGTGTTTTTTCAGACCGCGAGTTGGTGGAAAAAAATGTTTAGCCAACTCGTTTTTTTTCAGACCGCGAGTTGGTGAAAAAAACATCGTTTTTTCAGACCGCGAGTTCGTGAATTTGTTTCACGTCTTTTCAGACCGCGAGTTCGTGAAAAAACTCGTGTTTTCACGAGCTCGTTTGCAGCCGCCAGCTGGTGAATCCGCTTTCGCAAACTATGTTTTGCAGGGGTTACTCGGACCTACTTTCCGCAGTATCTGTGTTCAGGAGTCAGGAGATTGTTTGGATTCCTGCACACAGCTTCATGCAGGAAGTGTCGGCACTCACAAGCCTTTGCGTCGCCAACCCGAGCGACATGAGATGTTGATCAGTCGCAACAACAAGCACCACCTCATGTTTCGGCCCAACGCAGTCACCATATCATTGCAAGATCGGCCTCAGACCTCCATCCCACCCATCCAGAATTCCCCGAAATACATTCCCGAAACATATACTTACACGAAACGCCAAATAAACAAACCACAAAGAACAACAAGATACAAGAATACATGAAGCGTTAACACGCCTCCCATACTTATTTTGCAATTCGCCACTGGGCTCTGGTAGTGTGTGTAACGCTTCCTTCGGCGCTATTTCTCTGGAACACCTTAACAACAGCATTCACGCAAGTTAACACCTTGGATCAGATCTTGAGCAAAACCACAAAAGGGCTTAGCCAAAAGTCACAAGTGGCAAAGGAAACACTAAATTCCGTCTTAGGCTTCGGGGGTTTCGGTCGCTTTGACGTCAGGCACTCCAAGACAATCCATTGATGCGCCTACTAGAAGCCTATTTGTCCTTAGTGGGGGGCCAGATAACTTAATTTGAGTGGTGCTGCGACGTGTCAGTGTTCGTGGCTCCCGGAGGCTTGGGACTGCAACGCCAAATCGTTTTGGGTATCTGGAAGTTACCCACAGGCCCCTAAGCAGTTCCTTTTTGGGATTACCTTATAGGATTCTAAAACTAAACCATAAAACGGAACTACTTCGGGGCCGATGGGTATGGGCGCGGATGATCTGGCCGATACGACAGGAACCTAACTGGGGAAGCACACATGTGAAATCCCTGAAGCCGCTGTGGTTACTCGTTGTTCAAGAACCGGGTCCAAAGATATTACCATTCTGGAATTACACCTCAAAAGACCACTCTAATCATGGCTTTGGGGAATAGTACTGTATATGGACCCTCTTGGGAAGCTAGGTTAGGTTGTGTGGGTTCTGGAAGGCGGGGGCAACGGCATATTCTTAGATTCTGGCTGCTCCTCGCCCTAAGACTCCAAGTATACAAATAGTACCTACTTTGGAGTCTAAAGTCTATACATGGTAGCTACTTTGGGCCATTTGGAGTCTTAGGGTCGAGGTTTCAACCAGCAGGAACAACAGGGAAACAACCAAGCGAGGTGATGCAAAGACTGCTATATGACGCTGCACCACGCCATACAAGCTGCATCAACATATCAGATCACACTCCTACACCCTCAACCCTTAAACCCTAAACCCCAAACCCTGAACCCTAAAACATAAACCCTTAACCCTAATTAGTTTATGATAGAATCATGAGACCCACGACCCGAAATCCAATGCTGAATGGCCTGGTAACAGTCGGCAAGTATCCTCAGTAAGGTTTATATAGGGTTTGGGGTTTGGGGTTTAGGGTTGAGGGTTTATTAGGTTTGGGGTTTTAGGGTTTGGGAGTAGAGTAGGGTGGTGAACTAAGTCACTGTCATCCCAATCAGTGGGGTAATTATGCCAGCAACAATTGTAAGCAGATGTCCAAAACCGGATCGCGCAAGCAAGTACATGGGAGCTTGCTGCAAAGCCAAGGTGCCGATGAAAACCTCAGCATCAGCGGCCCAACACCAAAATCGTAATCTTGAGCTTCCCTGAGCCCTATACAAGGGCTTCAGCGGAGTGTAGACTTCTGGATTCAAGGGTTGCTGCTGCCACGACAATCCGGAAACAGCTGGAGCTTCTCTGAAATCAAATCTCTGCCCGGCAGCTCGCTTGGCCCCCGTGGGGTGTGCTAGCATTGCAGGATGAACGAGGCACCTGACAGAGAGCCACACTGCCCGTTAAGTACGGAGTCCACCTCAAACATCCTCAAAGTATAGTGGGCTCCTGATCAAGAACTTTCATTATTCCTCAATTCTGGGGGCCATGGGCGCTCTGGGTTGCGACTTTGGCTGAGGGTCTTGGGTTTCAGGCTTGATGAGCTTGGGGAAGTCTACTGTTCAAGGATGAGAGCGAAAGGTGGAGAAGAACCCTACTTTGGGTACTACTGTTGATGATACAAATCCTGCATTACAATAAGGACCCTAAACTATGGGAATTATGGTATATCCCCTATAAAATGCAGGATTTATATCATCAGCCGTAGGGTTTAGGGTTTAGGGTTAGGGTTCAGGGGCCCCCATATCAGTAACCGTCTAGAAGGGGGTTGTGTTGAGGACGTTACACATCTAGATTATAAAAATGATTCAACTGTTACTGAGCGGGGCCAGTATCCTGACCCTACGATGAAATTCTGAATAGATAGACTGCGCTTTGAGTTGTTCAAGGGTCGTTGACATTACGGAAGCCGGAGGACTAGCAAAACGAAATTATTACTTGTTCAGACCCAGATGGCTTCCACGGATCTTACGCCCAGCCTAAAAATTCGAGTAAAGCGTCTATAGCTCCAAAGCCACAGCAAGTCTACAGCTTCAGTTGTAGACGGGGGTTCTGCAAGGGTTACTCTCAGGGATACGGTAGCGCTTCTTCAAGGCTTGTGGGTTCAGGGATAAGGGTCTTATGTAAGCCCCCAGAATTGCAGAATTTACCTGCTCAGCTGCAGGCATAAGCAACACACCTCAACCCCCGAGCCATAAACCAAAAATCCAAACCCCGGAGCCCTTCGCCCAAAAGCCAAAACAAATGACACCCAAACCCCCACATTCCCAATCCCAGGACTCGAGTCTGAGACTCACTAAACACCTTAATTGTTGTAGCCCTCGAACCCTTCTAACTACTACAAACCCCGTGCGGAACCCAAAACTCTAAACTCCTAAACCCGAAATCCTCACAGTACCCTCTTCGGAACCTTATATTTGCCATGTAGATCCCCTAAGAGATCACTTTAAAAGGCAAGCGGCTCGTGGTAGATGAACTCATCCAGCTCTGCAGACTTAGCTGGGTGCTCCGAGCGGAGACACAGATCCCAATTAGCCATTGCACCCATACCCAGAGGCTCCGTATAGACTACCATTATGGACTTGGGCCCCAAAAGACCATCCTTATTATGGTTTTGGGGAGCCTAATTCCATAATAGTAGTGTATATGGAGCCTCTAGGATATTTAGTGGGAGAGATCTTCACGCGCATTCACTGAAAAGCACTCTGTAGCTTAGTCGAATCTATCTTTGTAGTCAACATACATATGTGCATATATGTATATATCCAATATCTATATATATATATGTATATATATATATAGATATATATATATAGAGAGAGAGAGACATTCTAGCCTTGAATCATCTTGAATCATATCAAGAAGCCGTCGGCCTTAATTACTACAGCTGAAGGTGCATTCCGTATGTTTGGCTTCTCCAGGGATAGGAAGTGCGGCGGCGGGCCCGGCTGTGAGTGGTTTGGGGTTAGAGTTTAGGGTTTATAGGGGTTAGGATGCAGGGTCTAGGGGTAGGTGCGGGTTTGAGCCCTAAGCCCTTACCGCACAGACATGAGATTAACATTTGGAGAGGAGTTCAACATAACTGCGATGTAGTTTCTCGTGGTTCAGGGTTCTGGCGTTTGCTGAAGGTGGAGATTTTGCAGCAAATGCCCAAACTGCACCCAAAATACCTCAACCAAACCCTATAAACCCTAAACCCTAAAAGCCTAACATACTCAGCTCCTTGGCTCGACAAACATCTTCAAGCAGTGTGCAGGGAGGGTTTTCGACTGGCAGCCTTGCGCGCCAGAACTTTGGGTTTAGGGTTTAGGGCTCTTAGGGTTTAGGGTTTAGGGCTCTTAGGGTTTAGGGTTTAGGGTTCTTAGGGTTTAGGGTTTAGGGTTTAGGGTTTAGGGTTCAGAACACCGAGCAAGTGTAAGGGTTTTAACTTACGCCCGGACTCAAAATCCCGGAGCCTGGTATTATGCACCCGTCTAATAGACTCTTAAATTTCACATTCCCGACCGCGAGGCTCAGGGTTGAAGGTTTGGGTTTCGAAGAGGGTCCATGTACACTACTATTATGGAATTAGGTCCAAGAAAACCATGATCAGAACGGTCGTTTTGGGGTGTAATTCCATCATGGTAGTAGCTTTGGACCGCCTCAGAATGGTCTTTTGGGACTTTCGGGGTCTAATTCCATAATTCCATGATGGTAGTATCTTTGGAGCCTCTGGGTTCAGAGCCAAACAAGCCGAGGTGCCTGGATCAGTCCGTCGATGATCAAGACTCGGCCGAAAGGCTCGGTGTCACAAACGTTGACCTAGGAATGATCGCCCTAAAACCCCTAAACCCTAAACCCCTATAAAGCCTAAACCCTATTTTACAAAAGCTAAAACCTTACCCTTGGTTCAAAGTCTAGAGTCTAGATCTTATAGCGGATTCGAGGGTTTAGGGTGAAGTCGGCGGATGAAGGCTGCAACCAACAAAAACAAACCAATTACCCTGCTTTGGGTCCGAAGTCGCCGAAGTCCTTGCCCATAGGCCCCTAAGTAGTTCCTTTTTGTGGTGGATACTTAGAATCCTATAAGGTAATCCCAAAAAGGAACTACTAAGAAGCCTATGGGTGAAGGCAAAGAAACCCCTCAATCTCCGCAAAGTGCAGACCCGGAAGGAATTCCCAGACGCCCCTCAGGCGACCAGGAGTTTTCAGCCACCCACTGCAAAGGCCCGGATGGTAAGGACAGGGGCGCTAAGCATCAGAATAGGTCTTTTGGGTATGTGAGGAGGGTTTTCGGGGTGCACTATAGCATATAGTTATGTAGGGACCATAAGGAGATACTCTCCAATTATTGAGACCCTATCAAACCCCTGAATTAAACAGTAAGGCCTGCAAGGAAACCTTCAACAACCAAACGAAGGCCCCGAACACTATCAGAACAAGCTGCTGGAGCATACGGGTGCTACAAACTCACCAGAGCCTGATGTTAAACCTCGCTGTTGGGCCCCTAAACCCTAAACCCCAAACCCTAAACCCCAAACCCTAAACCCTAAAACTCTAAACCCTGAAACTTTAAACTTTTCGGCTTGGCCCCGGGCCATCTGGAACTTGGACTGGGTCGAAGCAAGCACTTTCTTCAGCCTTGGGTACGCGGGGCGAGGTTGAATGTAGGTTTTGTGTTTTCAAACGGTTCTAGAGGGGTACTGTATGGGTTCTACCAGGGCGTTACATAAAGGATAAGTCAGATAAGGCTTCAGGGCTTTATGGGTTAAGGGTTCAATTATGGGTTGACGGTTCTCGGGCTTGTGGGCTGAGGGGGCAATCCAGGCACAATTAGCAAATGCAGCATTGTTGGCATCTAGTCAAGTCTAGTCTATGATTCTGTTGAGGAGGCTTCTGGAAATGCCTCAAAGACTAGGTAATGGGAGTATGCTTCAGCCCTACAAAACACGTAGCTATATGACTTCGGTCGCCGGAGGAGATCGCGCATTGGGTATTCTGGGGCACAGTGAAGGCCAGGTACTGCGAAAGGTATGCCCACAACAACACCCCAAAGAGAAAAACGAGGACCATGAAGGAACAAAACTCAAAACCCTAAACAGACAATAATGTACAATACGGTAATATGCCAGGTCGATCGTAATATTGTAATGCTGTAATACTGTAATACATATAAATATAAATATAAATATAAATATAAATATAAATATAAATAAATAAATATATATATGCTCTATATATACATGCTATTTGAATTTGTTAAATGCAAATAATAACATATTCATATAGCATGTGTGATATTATATAACCTCAACACACCTAAAAGCCCAAACACGCCCGAGCCGCTTGTAGTTATACTGAAGGCCTTCCTCCAAGTCCTTCGACCGGTAGGTTCCGTACTGTCTTGTGTACCCTCAACCCGCGTGGAGCTCTAAGATTAGAGCCTTTTAGGGTCTTGGGCCGGGTTTACGGTTTAGGGCTTAGGGTTTAGGGTTTAGGGTTTGGGGCAGATTCCCACCTATCATGTACAGGGTAGCTCATCTAGGCGAAAGAGCGATATGTCGAGGTCTCCGAGCCTTTTTGCACATCCCCAACATGTGCCACTCTTGTAAGAAGAGACGACAAAGGGAGCAAGAAGACCTCATGGAGGGGCCCCTAACCGATAGAATAGGGTTCTTTTAAGTCTCTTTCAGGTGCCCCTTTACGAGTTTACTAAGTATAAGAGTTCTATGGTAGAAACTAGAGGAGGGTCCTGAGCTACACTAGACACCTGCAACAAGGAACCCTAAGGGGCATAGCATCTTAACCCCTGAACTTCAAACCCCTTGGCAGGCATTGTAGGGCTTGGGGATAACTTGTGCTAGGAACCAAAATGAGGAACCCCAGGGACTAGAATTACTATGCATTCTTTTCTGGACTCTCTTCTGATTCAGCCTTCTAAATGGTCGTTGTGAATTTACACGAACGGCTTCTAGGGTTTAGGGCCTCAGTTAGGGTTCAAGGCTTCGGGTTTCTTGGGGTTTAGTCTTTCAGGGTTTAGGGCTTTAGGGCTTTAGGGGCTTAGGCCTTAGGATTTATATGCCTAGCAGTTCGGGCTTTAGGACTTAGGGTTGAGAAGTGTTGAGGGATATCGTCTGTAGTTACTCACCCACCGGGTCGATGAAGTACAATGTCAGACGCCCGAAGCTCTGAATCTGAAATGGTTTGAACCTCAAAACCCCAGACGCAATACCCTGAACCATGGACAGGCTGCGTATCATGCCAGTCCAAGCAGACACCAAGGAGAACATGACTGGCAATTTCAATGCAATAAGCCCTGAAGCCTAAGTCATGCAAGAAATCGGATCCTCTATCATCCACATCGACATGGCGGCAAGGATAGCGGATGACACTTGAGCCGTGTGCGGATGGGGGCTGCGGGGCCAAACGGCATTCCCCACATCAACCTTCCACATCGCCATGAGGGCTCTACACAATATAGCCCTAAGCCCTAAACCCTAATCGGTTCGTGCTTCTTGCGACACATGAGTCTGAACAAAGCGGGACGTTAAAATTAGCAGGTAGCTGTTTCAGGTAGAAGCGACAAACTGTGGCCTGAGTTGTTCTGATTGGACTTTGTAGGGATTCTTCGATGGTCAAAGGGCGGGCAACATGTGGGTAGTTTTCCAAATCAGGGTTCCTGTTAGGGTCCTTTTTACAAGAGTGCCGTACTATATTGGGGACTGAAAAAGGGACCGTAAGTTAGAGGACTACCCATGTACGAAATTGAGAACTGTCAGCAGGAGATTCACTCCGGGGGGCATTATATATGGTGGCGCTGTAGTGCTTGCCATGGGATTGTGATTCACAGTAAACAACAACTCGATTCGCACTCTCCTCCTGTGCCTTAAAGTTTGGCGGCTAAGGTCTCATAGTGTTTGAGCGAAGGTGAATTGGGCTCATTGGGGCCGACAGGTGGGTGTTGTGCTCTTGACATAAGAAAAGCGCTTTGATATATTTAGGGTTTAGTTTAGGGGGGGGGGCCCTGCGCACCGAACTGAACATGTACTGATGCCATCTAGCTCAGTCCGGAGTCCCGTCATTCAGAGAGCGTGATGCCTCTGAATTAAGTAATCCACTTGAAACTATTTTAATAATATCGGTGTTCTTATGTCATTCACAACTCACTTCCGTTCACCACCTTGGGCTCTGTAGGCATCAGGCCGCCTACGGGCCTCTTTGCTAATGACCCAAACTTAAACAGCAACAGCAAAACCCTACAAAATTGCAGAGACCCTGGATCCTTTACCCGGTCGCTCAGAAACTAAGGACACACAAAACGGCTGAAAAAAACACGAACTAATGTAATTTCTGTAGGGACCTTAATGATTAGACTAAGGTTTTGTGGTAGATTCTACTATACTTATAATTCTAGGAACCACCAAAATAGTATAGGTAATTATCATGATTTAGGCCTTTATAGTACCCATCCTACAACCCGCCCGGTGCCACATCGCTGCTCGTGGCCTCCTCCTCCTGTCGGCGGGCCTTCTCCTGTCTGCATGCAAGTTTGGGGTTTCGGGTTTAGCGTTTAGGGTATTCTTCTCTAACGGTTTAGGGTTTAGGGTTTAGGGTTTAGGGTTATATGGTGCTATGTACTTATATAAGGACAACTATAGAAGGACTATGAATGGTATGATCACTAGGTCTTCCGACCAGAACTATAAGGTACCCTGACTCTTCGATATACCACAAACCCTAAACTCCTGCACCCTAAGCCCCTAAACCCCTAAACCCTAAATCCTCAGACCCCTAAACCCTACACCCCTAAACCCCTAAATCCTCATACCCCTAAGCCCTAAACCCCTAAACCCCTAACCCCTAAACCCCTAAGCCCTAAACCCCTAAAGCCCTAAGCCCTACACCCGGTTAAGCACGAGCCAGTCTCTCAGTCCGCCTGTCGAGCGAGGTCAGCTTCGTTGATCATTCGGAGGGCCTTCGCTGGCGCGGGCTCGAGAAGGGTCGGATAGGGACTAGGGTTTAGGGATTATATTTTAGGGTTTAGGGTTTGTAGGGTTTAGGAAGAATGTTGCGAGATAACAAGCTTCGGGTTTGGGGGTACAGGCGTCCCCAAGCCCTAAACCATACCCCTTGAAGGCCCCTTCAACGGACCCTTTAACGTAACCGCCATAAGCCCAAAACCCTAAACCTAAACCCTGAGCCCTTAACCCGAAGCTTTATAAGCCCTACATCCCGGCACGCCATTTATAAACGCAAACCCGTTAAATCCTACAACATGAGCCCCGACTCCTATAAACCCTAAACTCCAGGCCTTTAAAGCCCCAAACCTTGAACTCTAAGTCCCACCTGGACCCCAAAGAACCTACCTTTTTAGGGTTCCTTAAGACAGCTTCTTTATATAAGTTCCTAAAAACAAGGCTCTTCAGGGCTCCTTATTATACTTTCTTTATATAAGTTCTTAGAAAGGTAGGTTCTTTGGGGTTAAGGTGAGCCTCCCAAAACCCTGAAGGCCAAGAGACTAAAGCCTGCATCCTCCAGCCCCCCCAGAGCTTCCAATACCCCTTAATTAAGGAGTATACCTTAAATCATATATAGTGGATCCTACTAAATTCTAATTAATGTAGATTCCTTAATTAAGGGATGTTGGAGGGTCTGGGAACTCCACCCTAAACCCTAATTAAACCCTAAAACCTCCCCAAATCTGGCCTGAGAGCGTTCCATTTTATTCGATTATGTTATATTATATTGTCTTATACTCTATTATATTAGATTACACTATATCATATTATGTTATGTTATACTATATTGTCTTATATTGTATCCGGCCTGAGAGCGTTCCTTCTCCCTGCGCTCCGACTCCTTGCGCTCCGCCTGTCCGGTCGACGGCTTCGGCTTCGCTTTCCCTTTCCCTACAGCTCCATGTACAATTGAGCTCCTTTAAGGGTTTGTTTAAGGGCTCCTTTGGGGGTTCCTTTAAGGGCTCCTACTATACTGGCTACTATGGAGGGTTCTATAGGGTATAAGGCTCCCATGTACCTATATAGTACAGACTTAGGTCTTCAAAATAGCTGCTATGGGAACCCCTTTAAGGCTTCTGTGAGGTAGATTAGAGACTACATAGGTACACGGAGCCTTGTACGCTAAACCAAATACAACCCTTAACTTATAGGAACCTCTCAAAAGGAGCCCTAAAACGGAACATTACAAGGAACCCTTAAGCGGAAGCCTGAAAGAAGCCCTGGAACCCTAGACCCTACATCATAAACCCTAAACCAGGAACCCTTAAAGGTACATGGAGCCTTAGGGTTTTCCTTTTGGTTTTTGAGGGGGTCCGGAACTCGGATCTTGAGGTTTCGATGCTCGTGTGCTTCGGGTCGTGGGTTGCTGGGTTTAGAGTTTAGGGTTTGGGGTTTAGGGAAGAGGTTTTAGGGTTTAGAGCTGAGGGCTTATAAGGTTCAAACGGTAGGTTTCGGCTTGCGGCTTTCGGTTTTTAGGGGCTTTTGTATCTTGGGTCTTGAGTTTTTGCGCTGTTGGCAATGGAGTTCGGGCATACAGGGCTGGCTTTAGGCCATGAGGGCTTCAGGACTTGGGCTGTAACTAGGGTTCAGGGTTTAGGGTTCAGGAGTTTAGGAGTTTAGGAGTTTAGGAGTTTAGGGTTTAGGAGTCTAGGACTTTAGGGTTTAGGAGTTTAGGACTTTAGGGTTTAGGGTTTAGGGTGCAGCTCCGGGCAAGCCGGAACCCAACAAGGCGCAAAAACGAACCTCTCCAACTCAGAACGTTCCACTGTCGCCTCGAACTCCAAATGTTTACCCTAACCCTCCAGGTGCCTACTATATAGGGCCCTAGGGGCTCCAGTACCCTATATAGTAGGTACCTGGAGGGTTAGGGTTATTCTTAAACTCTATAAACCTTACTTACAGTCAAAAACCCCAAAGCCCTAAGCCCTAAGCCCTAAACCCCTTACACCGCCAACACCCCAACAGCCTCTAACTCTAAACCTTTGCCTTCTGCCGCTCCGCCATGGCATTGCGGAGAATCTCCTGCCCTGGGCTGGCAGCACGGCCCAAAAGGGTCCTAAGTACCTACAGTATGGTGTAGGGTTTAGTGGATACTTACCCAAACCATCATCGCCATTCCTACTATGGATAGTCTACCTTCTACTAGATAGGGCCCTATACCGATTAGAATACATCATTCTTTAAATGAGTGTGTTGGGTGATGTAGGGAATCCTATATCTAAAAGCAGGCAGGCCCTTATGAAGGTCCTCCATAGCGATCGCAGCTCACATGGTACAGTGCTAATATATCGGGTTTGAGGTAAGGCATCGTACAAACAATGAAAGCAGCTGAAGGAACAAATGGTAATCGCTCCATATAATATAGCTCTGACCCCTAACCCTAAACCCTAAACTCTACACCCTGAACCCTAAACTCTGGGCGTTATAAATCCTGACCCCAAACTCTACACCCTAAACCCTGAAACCTGAACCCTCTTTTTTGTTGAAGGGCTGTGTACCGGCTCGGAGGCTTCCTGTTCCCAGAAGCTGACAGGATTTAGGCCTGAATTCAGCTCGAAGGGATGGAGCAGTTAAGGTTTGGGGGCTTAGCTTTACCCTTACCCTCAAAGGACTCATATTTTGAGGCTTTGGGGCCCAAAGACCCTATTATATAAGGCTTTTGGACTATTTTGATGCTAAGCTGTAGGGATGTTCAGCGTGTGGGGCTTCGGGGGTTTAGGGTTTGGGGTCCAGCTTCGGGTTTTCGAAGCTGTGGTTCGAGCTGAAAGGTTACACTTCGGATCCTTCGGTTCAGCCATCTTCCGCTGACGATTAGGCATTGAACATAATAGATGTATGTATGTCTGTATGTATGTCTGTATGCATGAGTGCATGCAGGCACGTGGAGATGGAAAATGTAACGGAATGATGGAGACTGCTTACTCTAAACCCCTAAACCCTAAACCCCTAAACCTAAACCCCTAAACCCCGAACCCTAAACCCTAAACCCCTAAACCCTAAACCCCACCTACTTCAGCTGAGCCGACTGCAATCAGCGTGCCCAAGGCTCCCCCCGACAAAGCACAGCCCCTAAGGGTCCAAAGGACCCAATAATGAGGTACTTTGGTTGCGGAGAGTATTACCCTAAACCCTAAACCCTAAACATTAAGGTTAACATTTGGGAGAGTATATGAGTATTAGGTACTTGGACACTTGGGGAGCAGCTCACATCCGCTTGAAAACCCTAGGCCTCAAGCATCCAGAACTACCCATAGGCCCCTAAGTAGTTCCTTTTTTTATGGGTTTATATGTAGATATTTAGAATCCTATAAGTTACTATAAGATAATATCCCAAAAAGGAACTACTTAGGGGCCTGTGGGTAGGCATCCACATGCTGGATCCGATACCTGAATCCTCAAGCACAGGCTAAACCCTGAAACCCTTCCAATTTCGGCCGCAACGCAAGACACAGCTGTAAATCCTGTAGCAATACTACGATACATTCCCTCAAAGGTTCATTGGCGATGCTCCGTGAGAAGGAGAGTCTAATCGTGGCGCTAGTTCGTGATATTTCTCATGTGGCCGCAAGTTGCTCCTCATGATCTTAACAGGAACCCTAAACCTCTCCCAACTTGTAACAAAAACCACTATCCGAAAACCTAAGTACCCAGTTATTGGGTCCGTTCGGCGCTGCCTGAATCGACAAGAAATGCCAAACAGCAAGTAGGGTTCTGAAGTGCCATGAAGGCAAAGCCGCTCGAGACGAGACGACAGGAGGCTGCGTGGACGCTTAAACCCTAACCGTAAACACGGGAAGAACCTTCTGTCAGGGAGCCCCCCTACCAAACTCTCCCACAGGCCTTCGCGAAACTCCGCCTGCAGGTGGGTCCACTGTGGGTAAACCCTCAATCCTAAACCCGAAGACCTCATATTTTCGGGCTTTTGGGCGCCCAACGACCATACGATGTTCTAGAATCGAAGTGTCTGCTCCCACGGTGCATAACCCAAACCGGCTAGCTCAGCTCATTATCGGATCCTAACCATCGATCACCTTCTTCAACAAAAAGGTACATATTACATGCCAGGGCCTAGGATGAACTACTGTTGATGATAATAGATCCTGCATTACCTGAAAGGCCCGAAACTATGGGTATTATGGTGTGTTCCTCATTATGGGTAGGGCAGGATCTCTATCATCAAGCGTAGGATGTATGAGTTTCGAAGCTTGGCCTTAGGTTCTCCCCGAAGGATGTTAGATCTCGGCAGGGCTGCCCTAAACCCTCAACCCTATGGAATCACCTATGGGGACCCCTTTGGGTCTTTACTTACTGAAGATACTCATGTTACCATCGTCTGGAAAGATTCGTCGTCGTTGAAATAGTTCGTCGTCGGTCATCGTGCACTTAGCGCAGCAGCTGGCGCTTAGCAGCTTAGCACCTGAGGGAAAGTAGTCTGTCTCCACTCAAGCTTGCTCTCTACCTCGTTTTTCTGACCCTACCCGCCTGACATGCTTCTAGCACGGCTACAACACCTGACCCCTAGATACATTCCCCACAACATCGTCAACGAAGCAGCCCTTACATAAGGACTCTTGGCGTCCCCCCAGGATGGCCGGAAAATGCATCGGCCTTTTGCCGCGCTTCCTGGCGTCGCCGCTCCTCCTCCATAGCCTGCCGGCGCTCCTGCAGGATGCTCGGGTTCAGGCTTAGGGACTGGACTTTTGATGATAGAATCTTGGGATTTAGCGGCTACGGCCTAGGCTGAAGTATTAGCACAAATAAAGACACAAATTGCACTATATACGTCTGTGCATGTAGTGTGTTACGACTATACCCCAAACCCTAAACCCTAAACCTTCCACCCTCAACCCTAAACCTTCAACCCTAAACCATAAACCCCTAAGCCCCAAACCCTCGCAAGCTCCAAATAGCTTTACATTATCTGGTCTTTGGGGCCCAAGCCTTCATTCTAATAGCCCTCTTTTGCATAAACATGCAGGTTGGTTTATGGTTTCAGCGTTTAGGGCGTAGGGATATTGGGTACATGGCAATGCTTGAGCATTCCATCTAAAGCAGACCAG
>CAJNJA010005146.1:0-17965 GCA_905231915.1 Symbiodinium necroappetens
AGCAGGAGTAGTAGTAGCAGCAGGAGTAGTAGTAGTAGTAGAAGTAGAAGAAGTAGTAGTAGTAGTAGTAGTAGTAGTAGTAGTTTATTACACCTCACGTGCCGGCGACCATTGGGCAGGCATCGTTGGAGCAGCCGGAAGGCCGGCACATATAGGGGCCTTAATCAGAAAAGTAGGGTTTTTAGCCCCATTACAGTATAATGTATAATAAAGGAGCCCCCCTCAAAAAATAGTATGGGTAATTGCTTAAGGCCCTACACTTACTGCATCATTCAAGCCTCGTGTTAGGGTTCTAGGGTCTCATAATTCTGGGGTTCAGGGATTCCGTTCCAAGAGGGTTCTGAGGTTGAGAGTATTCCCTCTTCAAGGCAAGACAAGACCACTTGCTATTGCTTCTCTTGTTCATAGGTGGGGGGAGGCCTCGCAAAAAAAACCAAGATGGACATAGTGTTTGGAGGTTCTGAGTCTTGAAGTCTGGGGCTGGAAGGCTTTGCCTCCGCGGTTTTGGTTTCCTGCTCGTCCGTTGAGCTTTGTCTTGGCAGGTTTGGCTTGTCAGCACGTCCGTCTTTGACAGGCAGTAATTAGGAACACGAAATCCTAAGCCCGCCGTCTGAAACCGTAAAGTAAGAAGGTTTTGGTTCTCCTACATCGTGATCTGTACAGCACATCCCACACACGAAGTCCCGAATTGCCCACAGCAATCCGAGGTTGAGCCCATGTTTGCAGTAGTTGTACTCCACGGCCTAGGGCTTTCAGGTGTTCATGCTCTCCTCCGTGGTAAGGGCTATTTGATAGGCTTAACTAGTACTTTGTCAAGACACGAGACAGCACAGTATTCCGCCTGATTTCACGCTCCTCCGAAGCATCAGACCCAGGCGAACGGAAGCCGTATTTTCGAAGGATCCTTGATTGAGACCCCCGGAATGCTCGGATTATATCTTTCAAGCATTAGGTTCGAATTTGGCCTTGCTACATCCTGGACTCGGACGTAGGGTCCAGAATGAGCTGTTAAACTGTTATGTGGGGTGCATGTCTATCGCGAGAGGACAACTCTGGGTTGACTCGGAAAAGACAGCGCGAAAGCCCAGCCAGAACGTGAAACAAACGCTAGATATCTCCCGGAACGCTGACTTCAGTGCTGGGGGCCGACAGGTTTCGATGGATTGATCTTGGCATGGCTACTGAACAACATCATGAGCAGATTTTGGTGATGAGGATGGCGCGTAGTCGTCAGAATGATGGCGGTGGCTGCTTCCTGTGCCAGTCATGTTCATCCCTTCCAATGGTTTCTCAGGTAAGCTGGTTCTGTATAAGCTTCAATGTTTCAAAGAACTTGTAGGAATATGCAGAAGATCACAGAAGATGCCCTAAAGCCCTTACTAATACTTCCCAACATCCTAAAGCTTGAGCACAGGTCTTGCTTGGGTGCTTAGTCAAAGCTTCAACTACCACCACGCTATGCGTGTCCCGTCCTCGCCATGTTGGAAGCAAAAGGAGCCTAAACCGTAGACCCTAACACTAATAATAATACTAATAATACTGACACGAATACTAGTAATAATAATAGTAATAATAATGCTAACAATAATAGTAACAATAATCATGCAGTAATAATATCTAGAGCACATGGTCTGGGGAAGAGCCGCTCCAGGAGAGAACGGGAGCAACATCACGGAAGACTCTGAAAGTTGCATATGGCCACAGGGGCCGTGGAATTTTAGGGTTTAGGGTTTTGGGTTTAATTTAGGGTTTGGCGCCTAGGGGCTCTAATAGTCTAAGGGTTTCGGCGATTGTGGGATGCTAACCCGGCTAGCATCAACCCGAAGTCGCAGAAGCTAGCAGCCGAAGGAATCTCAAAAAGCCCGGATGAGGGCTACCAAGGTTTAGGAAGCCTCGGATCCTGTGCTCGAGAAGCCTTAAGTCCCAAACCAAGCTGCAAAGGCATCGACTTGTAGGGTCTATAGTAGTCTGTAGGCTTCTATAAACGTGATTTGTAGGGTCTATAGTAGTCTGTAGGCTTCTATAAACGTGTTCAGGTAGTGTCAGGTTCCAGGCTTTATGATGTAGAGAAGCCTCAGTCCATTGGATATCCTTCCTATATGAACCTTGCAGGGCCGGGAAGTCTGAATCCCAACGCGTCCTGACTTGGTCTTCAGCTGCTTCCGGCTGCAATTCCTGTTTAGGGTTGGCTGGCGCAGATGTTCCGAGGAACCATCTGTCAACGTTGATCCTGCTGGTCTGGAGATCTGGCTGACGAACAAGACGCACAAGCACGTCAAGCTCTCCTTCTGCACAAGTCAGAGCCCTCTTGGGTCTAAATCCTGAAATTTGGAGCTTTGCCCTTGGCTTTCGAAAGGTAGATTTGGATCCGAAGGCGCCAACAGTTTTGAGGGGTCCGCAGGAGTATGCCCGGCGCTTGGAGCCCCTAGAAGCTCTTCAAGCCCGGTGGTTTCAGGGTAGTCTTGTAACTATAAAAATCTAGAAGTTCAAAAGCTGGCGTCAAGCTTCACGCCTTCAGCCTCGAGGCCCGGGAGTTCTGAAGACGGCTAGGGACAGTGTAGACTCCATGGACGGTTTAGGGTTTAGGGTTTAGGGTACAAGCTGCAGACCAGAAAGATGAAACCTTGCAGAAACCCAGCGGAAGTGATTTCCCGGCTTCGTGGTTGGCCGGCTCAGATTTTCTTGCAATCCGGCGAAGCTTCCCGAAGCACTTGGCACAGAAGCAAGGCTGCCACCCCTTCCTGTGGATCCCATGACCGCTACCTTCAGCTTTGTGGCGGAGTCAGACGCTGTGCGCCTTTCAAGAGGTTTCTGCAGTTTTTTGCCCTGTATAGTGATGTAGGGCCATTGTTGTTGGAAAGGGCTCTGGGGTACATCATAATAGTCTGATTTTACGGCGGGGGTAGCAGGGGACAGTTATAAGTTTAACTGTTACTCTCGTTTGCATACACCCTCATCGCCACCTAAAGCTTGTGGTACTCTAAGGCTCCAGCTATACTGGTGGTACTTGCTTTGGGCTATTCGGGGCATTTCGATCCAGCCCAAAGGCCCACCTTTTTGATCCCAAATTGGCCTCAACTTGAGGCCTTGGGGCTTCTTGCGCCATGTTCGGGAGTCCTCTAGACTTGTTGCTGGGAGTTTGAGGGTTCTTCTGTGCATCAAGGCCTTCTGACTTTTGAAGGCCGCCAAGGACTTGAGCCGACGTATTAAGGGCCCCTGCATCCGAAACCCTAAACTTTAGAGCTTGTACCCCAGAACCCCGTTCGATTGCACCCGTGCGCACCACGCGAGATGGTCGAGTATAGGGTCGTGTTAAGGGGTTTTCTGAGCCCCATCCCCTGAAGAAGGGAGGTCGATAACCGAGAACACTTTCAAACAAGGGCGTATGCTTAGTTTTTCCAACTCCTTCCATGCTTTCACCCAGGTCGAACAGGAATACAGAAGCAAAGAAGCAAGAAGTTTAATGAGACTACGGTTCATAACCGCCATAGTATCATTGGCAGTGTCATAGTGTTAATGACTAGGGCAATATGTTCAGTATGAGCAGCTCGTATGAAGCAGTAGAGTATCAATCAGGCTAAGGATCTATTCAAAGGTAGCCCCTTTTCTTCCTTGGCACAAGATGCCCGACACCCTATGCTAAGTATGCAGGCTCCTGGGATGCTACCTTTCTCGGGTACCAGCCTCTGGTTTCTAACATTGCTTGCTGGGGACCGGCTGAAGACGATGGGCTTTGTAAGTCCGTCCGCCTAGTTCCGAAGACCTGACCATGAAGTTCTGAAGAGATCACCTTCATGGAGGCCTTGAAGATAAAGATATCTGAAGACAGAAACAAGAAACAGTAATCAACACCGGCAAACCCCTCATGAGTTGAGGGTTTTGGCTAACGGGCGTTGTGGAGGCCTGTCTATGAGTGTCTGGGGTTGGAAGGATTAAACTGTCGATGCTTCGTTTCCCAGGGCGCTGCATGTCACGTCTGCGCTCGCGACGCCCGCTAGTAGTCTCCCAGGACACCATTTACACCATAACATCGTTGAGCCTCAATGACACGATCTTCCGAAGCGAGCCGGCTGAGGCCGGTACGGAAACATCACCGGAACAGGTCCATCTAGACAGTTTAGGGTCTTCAGGGGCTTAGAGTCTACAGAGGGTGTTCAGGCGGTATATGTCTGCAAGGCTTTTTAAGTCATATGGAGCCCAAAGCCAGGTGTAATGACCGTTGCATTTTCGCCCATTCGTTTCCGTTGGATGTTAGGATTTGCTCCAGCATTGCTAAGTGGGATGCTGGCAGGAAAAAGCGTCAAGCTTCAGAAAGCAGTTTAAGCGGCATTATGGAGTTGGAGTGCCTTGTGATAGCACCCCCTGCATGTAGTCCCCCCGCGAAAAGACATATTCTTCCATATATATCTATATATATATATATACGTATATATATATATACACACACAGTTGTAACAGTGTAATCTACCCCACAAAACCTCGTTGTACTCGTTAAGGCTCTTACCAGGCGGTTGCACAACTTGCGCAAACTGTGCCCAAGCACAAACTCCAGACCTTCAAAAACCCTTACCCTGAAACCCACCCTGCATCGTAGATTCGTCCTTTTTTTTGGCGAGAGGCAAAAGAACCCTGTAAACTCTTTTTCGGCTCAAGTTGGTGCAGAGACCCAGGAAGGACGGGTCTGAAAAGTGAAGGCCGCTTGGGCCCACGGGGCCCTCGGGCAGTGCCCGGTCCCAGCGCTGAGGTCTGGGCCAGAGTCTCGGGGTTCTCAGTGGTTCCTTGGGAATTCAGGCGATTGCAGAAGTCCTGCGGCGACGAAGGGTTTGGGGCTTTATGGTTTAGGGTTTAGGCACAGATTTGATTTTCTTCATTGGCTCAATATCGGTTTGCAGCCAAGATAGGCGGTCTTGAGTCTCGTTCCGGCGTGAAGCACGGTACATCCCGCATTGGACTGGTGGTCATATGTGTATACATGCACATCCATGTACGGAAGCCGAAGGAAAGCGTGAGCAGGCTTTACAGCCAGCGGTGCCCGTGCTGATACTGGCTTGCTTGCACGAACGTTTTCATGCCGCGCATCCTAGGTCCAGATTCGTTGCGGCAATGATCGGATGTTTGCACGCAGTCATGCATGCATGCATGCATGCATGCGTACCTATGCATAGCTACCTACAGTGTAGACCTACGTCGACTTACTATCTATTTACTTAACTACCTATCTATCGATCTATCTGTCTACCTATCTGTCTATCTATCTATCTCTTTATCTATCTATTTATCTATGTATCTAGCTATCTATCTATCGACATCCTATCTATCGATCTATTTGTCTACCTATCTGTCTATCTAGCTATCTGTCTATCTTGCCTCTTTACCTATCTACCTATTGTCTGTCTATCTATCTATCTACCTGTCTATCCATCTATCTTTTTATCTATCTATCTATCTATCTATCTATCTAGCTATCTATCTACCTATCTATCTATTTATCTAGCTCTCGCTCTCCCTCTCCTTCTATCTACCTATCCATCCATCTATCTATCCTCTATCGATCTATCTATGTATCTATTACTCATCCATCCATCCATCTATTATCTATTTATCTATCTATCTATTCACCCATCCATCCATCTATTTATCTAATTTAACTATGTATCTATGCATCGAATCTATCTATTTGTCTGCCTTTCTGTATGTGTGCGTGTTTACCTATTTATCTAATTTGTCTATCTATTTATTTATCCCATCGATCTAACTACTTATCTAACTATCTACCTACCTATCTATTTACCTTCTTATCTATCTACCTATCTATCTGTCTATCTATCTGTCTATCTATCTATCTATCTATCTATCTATCTATCTACTTTTGTATCTATCTATCTATCCATCTGTCCGTCTATGTTTTTTTGTTATTATCTCTCTATCTTTCTTTCTACCTATCTATCTTTCTATCAATCAATCTATCTTGCCTACCTACCTATCTATCTGCGACCTAGTCAGCGAAGCGGGTGGGAAACAATCTTATTATCTATCTATCGATCTATCTCTTTATCTATCTATCTATCTGTCTATCTACCTACGTATCTATCTACCCCTTTATCTATCTATCTATCTTGCCTACCTACCCATCTATCTGTTTATCTATCTATCCATCCATTCATCCACCCATCCATCTATGCATCCATCCTTCCATCCATCGATCCATCTATCTATCTGTGTATCTATCCACCTACCCATCTACCTCTCTATTTGCTTGTCTATCTGTGTATGTATTTATCTCCCTATCTACGTATCCATTTATTTATTTTATTTGTTTAACTATCTATTTCTATATCTATCTGCCTGTCTATCTATCAATCTCTTTAACTATCTCTTTATCTTTGTCTTTATCTATCTATCTATCTACCTATCTATTTATCTATGTATGAATCCATCTATTCATCCATCTGAATCTAT
Source organism: Symbiodinium necroappetens (assembly GCA_905231915.1). Taxonomy (NCBI): domain Eukaryota; class Dinophyceae; order Suessiales; family Symbiodiniaceae; genus Symbiodinium; species Symbiodinium necroappetens. The sequence goes on from CAJNJA010005146.1 coordinate 6,460, forward strand.
CTGAATCTATCTTTCTATTTATTTATCTACCTATCTACCTGTCTGTGTATGTATATGTATCATACGTGTATGCATATGCATTTTTTGTTTACGCGTATGTGTATTTGTATGTATATGTCTATGTCTATGTCTCTGTCTCTGTCTATACATGCAGGATGGTATACACCCGGTTTCGCAACAGGGTGTATTCGGAGTATGTCCCTACCGGGATGTTCAAGCGACAATGTCCAAATGATTGTCTTGCAGCTGCAGGCATGCAAAGATCACAGCACATTAGCGCCTGAACCGCGTAGGTGACATGTACAGCCTGTACAGTCGTCAGGTTTCTTTCAGAAAGCTGCCGTCATTGAGAACCTGCGTCTTAAAACTCGCATCCTATACGAATCTGGGTAGAAGCAAGGGTCTGTGCTTACCTGCTTGAGGTCTGGGAGGCATGGCGAGTGTACGAAATGATGCGCTGCACAAGCGCAGCTTGGGCAGGCGTTTACTTTCCAGGCTTTCTTTCCACGCTCTAGTGTTCCAACGTTGACAGTCCTGGGTGAAGTCATATTCGTCCCCTTCCCCCCTGGTGTAGCTTTTATCTGCCTTCTGCTTGGCTCCGCCAACAAAAAGGCCTGATCTGGTGTTCGGGTGCTCTGTTTGTAGCCTCGCGTGAGTCAGCTGCGATTGCTTGCTCTTTGTGATTCCCGAAACCGGGGTCACCCACTGAACCCTACACAAACCCACCGTAAAGTCTAAACCCTAAGACTCCAAGCTCGCCGAGGTGTCGTGGAGGGCAGCTACAACTTCTATGACAACCACCAGGGCTGTGGGACGGCCACGGACAAGGAACGCGTTCTCTAGAGGTGATATGGTTTAGGGTTTGGAGTTCATGGTTTAGGGTTCAGGGTCGCCGACATCATGAGTCCGGGTTCTGGCAAAGGGGATCGGTCCAGGGCATGAGTATGGGTTTAGGAGTTTAGGAATCTGGGGCTTGAAGCGTTTGGAGGTTCTGTTCAAGGTGTGTCTAAGAATGGCAGAAGAGCCCTTCTCTATGTAAGCCCTGGACTTCAAGCTTCAATCCTGAAGAATCGGACAAAGTTCGAGCTCGGAGCCCCCAAAAAAGCGCAAGAGCCACCCGAAACCTTACCTTTCTCGAAACCGCATGTTGGAGTCCCCTTAGAGTCCCAGCCACTACAATGCCGGATTCCAGCCATATCTATCTATAATTTGATTCAAACACCACCAAATCCTCAACCCTGAACTCCTAAATTCCTAAGCCGGAGCTCTCATCCCTAAGCACCAAATCCCCAAACCTGAAAATGCTTGATCACTGAATCCCAGACGCCTCAATCCGCAAAGCCTAAATCCCTAAACCCGAAATCATTGAATCCTACACTCCTACTGCCCCCCCTAAATCCTACATTTCTGCGCCCTAAAGCCCGACACATTAAATCTTTAAACCACTAAACCCTCAACGCCTAAGCCTAAAAATCCCTACAGCCCCAAACCGGCAAGTAGAGCGGAGGCCCTGGCGGCACGACTTGGCGGCCACAGCGGCCTGGCCGAGTCTGGAAAGGGTGATTCGGGGTTTTTATGGTTAGAATGGGTTTACTTACGGCACTGAAATGAAGATATACATGTACACCGAGGCATACACAACGTCAACATGTCAATATCAATATCTACATCTGTATATTCCTTTTTTATGTATGTATATACATACATACATACATACATACATACATATATACACATATATTTTGTGTGTATATAGATATATATATATATACGCACATACACATACACATACACATACACAAATGCATACCTACATACCTACCTACCTACCTACCTACCTACCTACCTACCTACCTACCTACCTACCTACCTACCTACCTACCTACCTACCTACCTACCTACCTATACATACATACCTACCTACCTACCTACCTACCTACCTACCTACCTACCTATACATACATACATACATACATACATACATACAACCAAGAGTACATAGGGCTATATGGGAGTCTGTTATGTGTTGTTCAGACACCTGTGTTTCCTGCTTTTGGGAGGGCAGGGGATTTCTATTGGATCGAGAGCGGATTCTTTAGTGGTTTGAGCTGCCCTTCGCGCGGAGGTTACGGACTTCAAAGCTAGTTTTGGTTGGGACTGATCCTTTAGCTTAGCTCAGGGAGTCTTTGCATCTCAGAAGAAAGGCCCCTGAGCTACAATTTCTGGACAGCTAGGTTTTAGTTAGTATCCAGGATCTGCGATACATTATACATCTAGCTGCGCTGATGAAGTATTTTCTGACTGTCTCAAGTTTCTCAAGCGATTGGGTCGTTCTGGGATCACCGGCCCTGTGCCAGTCCGAATATGGAGCTTCTTCAGTCGAACTTGTCCAAACTAAACTCATAACAAATACTGGTTCGGGGAAATACCTAATGATAGCTGTCGGAGTTTGCTGCCCGCTGCCGTTGAGCCGCGCTGCAGGCTACAACATCCTCAGTGGCCTGGCATGTGCTTAGCGCTGCCTGCAGGAGTACATGCACCTGCATGCACATAGGATCATCCGTTGCTCGGGTAGTGCAAGACGTGTCGTGGCGGTGGATGGTGAGAGTTCCAACTTCGTCCTGTTGCTGTTGGCTGAGGCGGCAAGGCCGCTTAGCTGCACGGCCTCGGGCAGATGACGCCGGGGGGCTGGCACCTTTGAAGTTCAGGGTCTCTTTTACGCAGTTGCTGCCCGCGCTGCACATGCACAATCGACAGGCCGCGGCCTCTTCACCGGTTTCGTGTATGAGTTCCTACCACGGATCGGCACTTCAAAAAAGGTTGGGAAAGATGGTTCAGAGAGGGCCAGCTGTAGGAGAGCTTACTTGGGCCGCGTTTGGCATGGTGGTGACTTCGACAGTGTAGGACCACCTTTTGCGATGTCGAGCTTGAGTGACACTATTCGCGTCAAGCTTTGACTCAAATACATGACTGTTGCCTGGAGTTTGCCCTATGTCTCGGTGCGAGGAACATCGTTGCAACGAGAGTTGTTTGTTCTGCAAGGATCGCGATGAGATCTACTTCCGAAATCTTCGCCATGACGAGCACTATATTGACAAGAAAGGCTGCTCGAGATCTGAAGAGCTCCACATGACTTGACTTGGTTGTCGTAGTGTCACACACACACACGCACACACACATGCACACACTCGCACGCTCAAACTCACTCATGCTAGCCTTGTGGCCAGCTTCTTCGTCAGGAATTGCTTCAGCTTCTTTGCTCCAAGCAGTTTTAGAAACCCCAAACCGCTTGCACGGCCCATCTTCATCCTGAACACGCCGAGCTGGTCTCGATTGATCATGCTTATGATGTAATGTAATGTTGTACTGTATAAGACAATGTAATGTAACATAATGCTAGTGGCCCCTGCATTGGACATGCAGCGCTTCAACCGTTTGTGGGTTCAAGACACTGTCTTCCTCAGCTTCTAAACGCTAAATCCTAGCATGCCCATGTCTCAACACCCAATCCTCGCGGAACAGGAAGTGGTGAGCTGTATAGACTAGAGACCCTTCCTGGCCTATTTTGTATAATCTTTTATTGTCTTTGGGCCCAAGATGTAGGCCAACATATATATATATGCATGAATTACTGTAGTCTGAGAACAAACACATTGTGGGTGACTGAGCTTCTGGGTCTCAATGGAGGTCGCCATACCGCGGCTTTTTTTGGAGCCCGTCGCCGGAAGTTCGCGCCGGATGAACGCTTCTGGGCAAGTGAAGGAAGTCGGGCAGCCTGCTCGGAACAAAGCAGAGCTTGAGTCCTCTGGTTCAGGATCTTTCTCAGTGCGTCTCATCCTTGGTTGTTGTCTGAACCTTCATTGTCATTTTTTGATGATGCCGATGATGGTGGTAATGGTGATGATGATGATGATCATGATGTTGATATAATGATGGTGATGATGATGATGATGATGATGTTGAAGCATCTTGGCCCTCGGCCCCAACTGTAGCTCTGCCCTGACGTATGCCGCCATAGACTCCTGAGAGTCAGCACCAAAGCCGAGGTCAGCACATCAGAGATTGCATGACGCTGCAGGACGCTGGCGGCGGACTCTCCCCCCTACTGAAAGTCCACTAACACTGCAACCTCGACAACCGAGCGCAATGCAATAGTACAGTTTGCAGTTAGTTATGCGATGTTCCCTCACGTTGCACAACGTCAGCCTATAAGCTTTGCGAAACGGGCTGGGACATGCGAGCTCCCAAATCCCAAATTCCGATTCTGACCCGGGGGTCGCATCAGGACTCCCATCCGCGCGAGAAGTTTCTGCCACAGCGGAGGAGACTTTATCGATTCGGGTGTGATTTCTGTGAAGGCCTGAAAAGTTGCAGCATTCAGGTCCCCTAGTCATCGCGGACCCTAAATCCTCAACTCTAAACCCAAAGCTTTCATCTCAAACCTAAAACCCTTGTTCTAAAAACCGGATTCTTTTCTCGAGACAGTCCCGGAGGGTTTGTAATTTCAGATACAGGCTTGAAAGGAGAGACTGAGGCTTTCTGCGCGAGTCCCTTGTTGTTCTCATGGATTGTAGACTCCAAAAGCCTTCAAGTCCACCCGAAAGCCGAAACCCTAAACCCTGAACTTAACCCGGCAAGATCGGAACCTATGAAGCCGTGCCTGCCTGCCTGCGAGTGTGAGAGTCGAAACGTAACCCATCTCTTCGCGTTGTTCCAATGGCTTCGAAGAAGTCTGGAGCGGCTTCGCCCGGAGCTTCCGCTGAGTCGCAGATAGAAACGTGCCTTCCCCGTGCCATGCGCGGAAGCCTTGGAGTTCAAGTTTTAATGAACTGATTAATCAGTGATGATATATCCTTAATGTCGCGACTATGATTGCAGCAATAATTGTAGTGTAATATGCCACAGAATTAAGCCTTTTCTAGTTAAGCACCTCTCTTGAAGGACCTGAGGTTTGTGCGAAGCCCCAGCACCCGGAGGACAGAGATCCAACTGGCGCAGATCGAGAACAGCGGGTACAGGGCTCAAATCGGTCAGCACAGCCAGACCCCGGCCATGGATGATACAGGGGCCTTGATACTTCATTAGAGTAGGGTTTTGGGGCATACTAAGTAATATGTATAAGACCCGAAGGAACATTTTTTGCTGGAAGCTGGGTTTCGATCTTGAAGGTGCTGTAGTGCAGATGTTGATGATCACAAGACGGTGTCAGTGGCTTTGTTGCCGCTGCTCTTGCTGCAGCTGGCGGTGTTTCTGTGGCTGGTTGTGCATTTGTTGGTGATGGTGGTGGTGCGTAGGATGTGACGAAATCCCGTCTGCAAGCCTTCGGATATTTCTCAGCTTCAGTAGTATTTGCACGCATGCGTTTCGCGGTTTATGTAGGCAGACTACTGCTATATCTTCTCCCAGCCTTAGACAGCCTGCAGTCTCCGTGCGCAGCAAGAAGTTCGGAACATCAAGTGGCCGAAGCTGGCAATCACCGCCTGTCTAGGTCAGTCTTCATGATGCAGCAACTACTATAGGGGCCTTAATCATTAGAATAGGTTTTTGGGGGTATTTTATACTATAATTATAAGGAAGACCCTATTCTAATTATTAAGGCCCCCTACTGTAAGCATGGGCAGCCTCGAGCAGCGCAGCCTAAGCCCTGACCTGCAATTTAGGGTTTAGGGTTTAGGGTTCGGGCTTTTAGGGTTTAGGGTTTAGGGTTTAGGGTTTTAGGGCCTGTTACAAAAGGGTCTAACAGGCCAAGCAGCGAGCCAAACATCCCAGCCCTAAGCCCGTAAGCCGTCGGCCCCAAGGTCTTGCGGCCCTAAGCCTCAGCCTGAAATGACCTTCAACCCTGAACCTTAATGAATGGGGCCTTGATAATGAGTTAGGTTATAATATGTTAGAAGAGGGTCTTGGAGTATGTTATGCCATAATAATCATAAGGAGCCGCCGAAATAGTATTGGTAGTTGTTTAGGCCCCTGTATTAACTGGAGTTGCGCCGTGTCTTTCCGGCGCGCGCACCAAGAGACTTCGACTGGCCAGCCGAGTGTAATTTTCGGGGTTTAAATAATTACCAATACTATTTTGTGGGGCTCCTTATTATGATTATGGTATAACATACCCCAAAACCCTATTCTAAGTATTAAGGCCCCTACAGTAAACATTAAACCCCGAAATCGATTGCCTCCGGATCACAGGTCCTGGCAAGGCTTCAAAGAGCGGACGGCTAGCATGTTCGACGATACAATCCCGCTCCTCGGTTTAGGGAGTGGGGTCGAGGGTTGTGGCTTTAGTGCTTTGGCTTGCGAGGGGCTTCGGGGTTAGTTTAGGGCTTAGGGTTTATAGGGTTCGGGGGTTTGGGTTCAGTGTTCTGGGTTTTGGGGTCTTAGGTTTTGGGTTTTAGGCTGGCCTATGGGTTTGTTCTCATTGCGCTTCCGCTGTTCGCTCTACCTATTAGCACACAGTTTGTCTAAACAGTTGTGCTTGTTGTTTGCTTCTCGTTGCTGGAGAGACCTTCGTTTATTTAAGTGGGTTTTGACACAAGCCATGAAGCAAGAAGCCTCCAATCTGTGTACAGTGTTTTCACCCGTCCACTTTGAGAGTTTAGAGGCAGAGTCGAAGTTGGCTGTTGTTCCCACTCCTCTGCTGCCCGAATTTCCCCAGAATTAGACAACTGGTCTTGAAACCCTGAGTACTCAACCCCGATGGCCACACAACACAGGTCTTATGTTGCCTGAAAGCCTCTCGAAGGACTTGAATTTGCCAACTGCTATGCATCATCGGTGCAGGTGTGTACCAGAAGCTATCATCGAGAACAGGCAGCACTTCATGTAGCAGACTGCGATAAACTCGTTTACAGCACGGAACGCCTAGGTATGCTCCTCCTAGCTTCTTGTGTTGTTCTGAGATCGAGGTGTCCATACATGTTCAAACGGAGAAAGATCATTGTCTCTCCCACACGAAGAGAGCCTGCAACAACAAAGCCGACAATCCAGAAACGATGTGACTCGAGACAATTGACCTCTTCTCGCTTGGTCGTTTCGAGCCTATGGAACTTCTGGCTGCCGAAGCCGAGGAAACGCTATTCAATCAGCAATTCGAGGCGGAAGCGAGGGGATAGTTCCGGGTTCCCTAAACCCTCAGCCCTAAACCGTGTCGGCAAGCCGGCTACGGCTAGAGCTGTGCCCTTCGAAGCGTACCACCGTCGTCTTTGCAGCGGAGCCCAAACCATGTTTTTGGCTTTAATCTGGGGGCCGGAGCAGGTAGGGGGGGGAGCCGGGTCTGCCTAGCCTTGAACCATGTTAGGGCTTGGAGTTCAGGATCTAGGGTTGTCCATGCTTGCTATCCACCGCTCGTAGCCTCTAGGGAGCTAGACTCCTGAAAATCCTCTCACAGGTGGTAGGATTGACCGTAGGTCTCAGAGCTATCAGATGTAGACTGGCGAGCTCCACCACAGCTTGCAGGTATGCCAACGAACAGGCGAAGTTGCAGGTGGCTTGTCTGCTCGGGTTCCTGTAAGATCCAGGAGGAGCAGTATAAGATAGTCCCTGTCGCTGTGCAGGAGATGAAGGAGCTTCATGGATTCCAGTTCTTGACATTCGTCAGGTGGAAGACAGCCGAAAATACATGCATGCTCACAGACAGACCACAGATAGAAGCAGACGCATAAATGCATACATGCATGCATGCACCCCCACACACTCTCTCTCTCTCGCTCTCTCTCTCTCTCTCTCTCTCTCTCTCTCTCTCCCTCCCTCTCTCTCTCTCTCTGTGTATGATACTCACATGAGTATGTACTTGCGTACTTGTATTTGTCTATGTTTATTTTGCATAATACATATGCATACATACATACATACATACATTCATTCATTCATTCATTCATTCATTCATTCGTTCATACATTCGCACATACATACACACACACATACATACATACATACATACATACATACATACATACACGCATACCGAAGTGTAGAATAGAAGAGAGGCCGTAGAGCTTGAGCCGGCGTTTAAAGAAGTCGGCCTCCAAGGCCAAGCGCACGAGCAAAGCCGAATTTCGTGCTCGCCGTGGAGATACTGGGCTACAGAGTTTAATGGGAAGTTCTCTAAACTAGGGTCCCGCTTAAGGCCCCCAAAATACATAGTACGGCACCCTCTTAAACAGGAGCCAAGAAGGGACCCTAATATAGATAACTGCCAACTCTGCGGATTGGGGCGTTGTGCGCATCTTGAAGCTCTGGAATATGGGTAGTTCTCTACATTAGGGTCCCTGTACGGCACCCTTATGATTAAAATAGAAGATAGAAACCCTGAAAAGGGAACCCCAGTTTGGAGAACTACTTATATACTCCTTTTGAAACATGCCCCGGAGCTGAAAAATTCGGGAAGGACATGCCCAGGAATTGAGAGCTGTTCACGAGGAAGCTTCATAGTCGGGCACGTTCGTGTTATTGTGGCAGCTGCTTTTCTGTACAGATCACTATATCACTCAAGAAGCATGCAGCTTTCATCGCCTCGTACGTGGTCTTTGGCACGTTCAACTTCTTCTGTTCTTCTGCTGATCATCTGCAGTGACCAGACAACTTTTTGCTGCCATCATCTAAGCATCGCGAATGCTATCGGTGGCATCAGCATTATCATATTCGTATGTTCTCACACAACAAGAGGCATACTGTCGGAGCACAAAGAAGTGCAGCAGCATTCGTAGACTTGAATCCAAAAGCTGAGTGAAGAGCAAGCCTGCTGGACTTGGCCGAGGAGACAGTGACGCACAGTGCATCCTGTTCCTCAGCTGGGTTGTGAATTTCCATTTCAAGAGCTCGCAACGGTTTTAGTGTGCCCGAGCCGCTCTGCTGCTACGATATGTTCAATGCCTTGTACCTGAACGGCTCTGCAGTGCAAGTTCCGGACCAGAATGAACGCAAGTCTAGCAAAGAGGTGGCACATCCGCCCGGGGCTCAGGTCCAAGCCTGCATCTGACTGCGCCGGAACAGTCGCTCGATCGCTCCATGCGCGGCGACACGCGGAAGGAGGCCCAGCCGAGTGAGTGATACAACGAGGGATCAGCAATGCCGTCTCCAACGCCTATATCGGTACAAGGTGCAGTGCAGCAGTGTCCGGTACTTGCGGCTGGTGCCCCGGAACCAAGATTACCCCTGTCAGACGCTGCTGTGAGAGAAGTAGTTGAAAGATTATCTATTTATATCTATATATATATATATGTGTGTGTATATATATATAATTACACTCATTTGGATGAAGCCACCTTCTGTGAAAGGCTGAACTGATGGACTATAGGTATAAGCGAGCCAAGACGAGACAAGGCTGAGTCTATTCCCGTTAAATCTCCAACCTATCCTTCTACAGGGCAACAGTTCTCTGAGGCTTCAACCCCGCACCTCAAATTCTCCGCTTGTCCTGCTGATAAGTCTCGCAGTTCGTCTATTCCGGCCAGGTTTCCCAGCTGCAGACGGAAAGCAATCTGACTGCAAGAGTGACAGCTTATGTGCATGGAGAGGCAATCGCCCTCCGTGTTTCCTAGAGACAGGGTGAAGCCGCGTTTTGCCCAAGCCCGAGCTTGCCCGCCTGATCCCATGCGTGAAAAAGCTCCGGCACTGAGGTGCTCACTTTGCGCCATGGATGTCCTACAACACCCTGTCAGGATCCATCGATGGAACCGCAGCAGGCGAGAAGAAGGATGCACGAGCTGCCATGGTAGAGATGTCAAGGTGTTCAGGCGAAGGTAGGTGTGCGTCTTGTGCAATATGTACGCACTCGCGGATTAGGTGGACACCGCGCAAGGAAACCATGCAAAGGTGTTCTTGCACAGATCGTATCTTCAGGTCACAGCCCGCTTCATCAGTCTGGCATGCGCCTCTTAGGAGCACTTATCAACTTTAAGGAAGCCCCAAAAACATCTCTCAAGTGGAAGACCAGGAAGTATATAGATGGTACAGAAGAGGCGTTTCGAACTTCTCCTGCACAGTCGTCCGGATGCTGTTGGGTCTAATGAGTCTAGTGGACAGCCCCTGCACATTCGATGCTTGGCGTTCTCAGACTCTTTCTCAGTATCAAGTGAACCCGAAGCTCCCTCGGACCCAGGACGACCCGTTCTAGCGCTTGCAGGTCGTGCCCACGCTGCAGCACAGAAACATCTCTCGGTGAGCCGCCTGGAGAACTTCGACTTTGTGCCCCGGCTGCTGCGGCTACGGGCGTTTACGGGTTGTGAGCTTCAGGGCTTTAGGGTTTTAGGGCGTTCAGGGCATGACAATGTCGGGAATGGTCGGACAGGACTCTTGCACTTGAGTGAATGCCTTAGCGGATTGAGGCCAATACTTGCCTCATGAAGCGAATCAGGAGGTGTGATCGGCTTACCGTTTTTGCACAGTCAGGTTTGCACTTCCTGAGCATTTGCTTAAGCAGGGGTCCTTCTCCAAGAAAAATGAACAAGCGAGGGCAGCCAGAAGCTTCGGGTACCCTATTTCGACGATTCGGTATTTCCAGTCTGAGCCATGGTGCTGGAAAGCACCTTTTGCTTGTCATGGGCTTTGTCGTGGCTTTCTGAAAATGCAAGAAGTCACCACCTTGTCAGGCAAGCTGCATGTCTCATCTTCACCCCGCCCCCCGTTAAATTAAAGGCCGCTGTTGCTTGCATGCATTGCTTCTCCTGGATCACGTATCTCGTTGGTCCCGTCTTAGGAGGTTTCTTCAGGCAAAGTCCGCACAGCTTCTCATAAACGCGCATCCTTTTTCATCCGTTATGAAGAACACGACTGGGGCCTCAAGACTTCCATAATACCACTAGTTCAACCATGTTTCACAGCCCTCGGCTCCGGGCTTCTCCAGGGCGTCGCGCGGGCTAACAACCACTACTCCGCGGCGGACAAGCTGACTAGAGCTGATCCCTTCTACATGCGCCCGCGGGTAGGTGCTCAGGGAACGTCGTGAAAAGAAAGTATTGTTGCGGTTGCTAACTGATGGTTTTGTTCGGGGTGTAGTTGTAGCGATGGTTGTGCCCGTCGTCGTCACAGCCATCCCCGTCGTCGTTGTCGTCGTCCTCGTCTCCGTCTATTATGTTTGTCGTGATTGTTATGGTCGTCGTCGCAGGTCTAAGTGGCTTAGATTTTGTCGTGGTGCTGGGTGGTCGGGGTCTTGGTCGTCGTTGTAAGACTATCAGCAGCGCAACTATATTGTATCTGCCTTTGTCGCTGGTAGTACAGTCATTATCACCACCGCTGCCACTACTCCTGCTGCTGCTACCTCTGCTGCCACTGCCACTAAACGTAAACGACGACGACGACAATGACGACAATTGAAACTACTGCTGCTGCTGCTGCTGGTGCTCCTGCTGCTGCCTTGTGTTCTACTGCTCCTGCTGCTAGTTTTTACTACTACTACTACTACTACTACTACTACTACCACTACCACTACCACTACCACTACCACTACCACTACCACTACCACTACCACTACCACTACCACTACCACCTGGCGCTTCCACAGCGCACCCGC
>CAJNJA010005147.1:0-17965 GCA_905231915.1 Symbiodinium necroappetens
AGATGTTCACATGTTTGGTCGGCGAGCTTTGATACTGCAATTACACCGCTTCCGCAATGGTTTGACAACGTGCTCTGATGGAGCAGCCGATACTCGCCTGAAACATAACCTGTTTTTTGTAGGCTCCCTATAGTTTCTACATTCGGGCCTATATTCGGAGCCCACCAAAATACAGGTTTGGGTAGTTTAAGGTAGGCCTTTTGAGTTGGTATTCCCCTAAACCCTAAACCCCTAAACTCCGAAACCCCTAAACCCCTAAACCCCAAAACCCTAAACCCCTAAACCCCTAAACCCCTAAACCCTAAATCCCTAAACCCTAAACCCCAAGGCCGAGGAGCAGCTTCGCCCACATCTGTGCAACCGGCGTCGGGGCCGGGGCCTGATCCCCAGAGAGCCCCGTACTATAGGGGCCTTAATCATAGGGTTTAGGGTTTAGGGTTTAGGGTTGAGGGGTTTGGGGTTTAGGGTTTAGGGGTTTAGGGGTTTAGGGCTTAGGGTTTGAGGCTTAGGGGTTTAGGGTTTAGGGCTTTGGGTTTAGGGCTTGGGAGTTTAGGGGCTTTGGGTTTAGGGTTTGCTTGCTTCCCCAATTATTAACCCAGGGAAATAAAAGGTTAAAACTTTCAGAGTACTATCCTAAGTTATAAGAACCCGAAAAATTTAAAGGTTGGGTGTTGGGGAACTAGGCATCAGGGATTTTGGAAAGTCTCGATCCATAGGGCTGCTTTTCTGGTCTCTTCGGGCTTTTGGTGTTAAAGCCCTAAACCCTAAACCCTAAACTCTAAATGGTTCCAGGGTTCGGTGCTTAGGGTTAAAGCAAACTACCGGTGGGGAGTTTAGGGTGCTTCTATAAGGCTTCTATAAGGTATATAGACCTTCCATAAGGCTCCTATAACGGTAACTACCAGCCTGAAAATGTCCCAGATTTAGGATAACTCTTTGTAGGGTCAGGGTTTCTTAACCAGGTTCCGGATGGTTTGGAGTTTGAGCTTGAGGTGACTATCGACCTCCCACTTTCGATGCACCTATATAAACCCTAAACCCTAAACCCCTAAACCCTAAACCCCAAACCCTAAACCCCAAAACCCCCAAACCCCTAAACCTTTAAACCCCTAAACCCTAAACCCTGTGGTGCACATCCAAGCTCGGACAGAGGCGCGTTGCGCCGAGCTAGAGAAGAGAGGGCCCAACACCACAGGATTTACGGAATTAAGATTTTAGGGTTGAGGGTTTAGGGTCTAGGAGATGAATCAACTCAAACAGGTCTTAAAAAGGATTCAAGCTATCTTAGCTGCTGAGTTCATAACCACAAAAAAGTGTACACTTTGAGTTCAAAAAGGGATCATATTATCCCAAAAACTTTAAAGTGTACTCATTCAGCTTCTAAGGTTTTGACCGATGGCTTCACCATAAACGACCTTACCACACGAGCCTCTTTCCGGCTCGTGCATTTGGACACGAGAGCACTGCTATCAATACTGGTCACGACATCTGCTCTTAGGGTTTAGGGGTTTAGGGTTTAGGGTGTAGGGCTTAGGGTTTAGGACTGCCGCTGTTCGGAAGCTTCCTCCAAGAAGCGCGCATGCGCTGGTAATCATCCGATCGGAAGCTTCCTCCAAGAAGCGCATACTCTTTCAATGCTCGAGTTGCCCGGGGCCGGAGGGGCGTACATCCGGTACCTTAGCCGTGAAATCTGATCTCTAAAAGCCAGAGCCATTGCGTGGCAAGTTTCGAAAGAAGCGCACCTGTGACACCCGAAATAAACCATCCCATTTGTACTTCTTGCACCAAAATCCACCAGACCCTAATACCAATCCAGTAAACCCTAAAACGCTTAAACCCCAAAGCCCTAAAACCCCAAAGCCGATTCCGCAAACCCCCAATTCCTAAACCCCAACCTAAAGCGCCTAAATCTCCAAACCTCAAAACTCTCAAGCCCTAAAGCCCTAAACTCAAAACTGCAAAATCCCAAACTCCTAAACCCTAAACCCAAAATCCTAAACTAAAAATCCTAACTGCCTTGGGTGCGGCCCTCGGCTGCTGCTGGGCAGAAGCCGCCTTAGGCGGCCTGGCCACTCGAGGGCTCTACTTACAGGCTCAGGGGTCTCGGGTTTAGGGTTTAGGGTTTTAGGGTTTAGGTTTAGGGATGTTTNNGGGAGGGGGGGGGGGGGAGGGGGGCCTTTGCTTATGGAATAACGACCTAATAAATAAGGTTGTATAAAACCAACTTATGGCACACATAACCCCAATGATACCCCTACTTACTAAGTCCTCTCAGCCGGAAGTAGGGGCCTGAATATTTTCAAGATCTGTCCGACAAAAACAAGACGCTGCAACTGATAGTCTAGCAAGCTGCAACTATTCCGATCACCTTTTAAAGGAGACTACAGGTGGGGAGTTTAGGGTATATAGGGCTTCTATAAGGCTTCTATAGGGTATATAGACCTTCTACAAGGCTCCTATAACGGTAACTACCCACCTAATGTCCTAGATTCTTCTGTTTCCACTCAACAGACTCACGAGGAACAGAACGGCCAAACCCAGAAGCCCTAAACACCAAACTCTCAACCCTAAAACCAGAGACAAACCAACAACACATCTGTCCAACTCAGCGGATACCCCAATGTGCCTCAACTGAGGGCCACTTTAACGATGTAAGTCCATCACCGAAGACTAACACACGGTTTAAGGTTTAGGGGTTCAGGGTTCTCCAGGGGACCCGAAAACCCTCTTATTAAAGGAAACTCTCTTATTAAAGGAAACTGCAAGTGGGAAGTTTAGGGCATATAGGGCTTCTATAAGGCATCCATAAGGTATACTATATAGACTTTCTATAAGGCTCCTATAACGGTAACTACCCACCTGAAAATGTCCTAGACTTAAACCTTGTGCTTAGTTTTTTAGGGTCTAAGCCAACTCCAACCCCCGCTGAAGAAGCTTTGAAAGAAACCCCAAAACCCTAGGAGGCACAAAACCCTATAAACCCTAAGAAGCCCAACATCTCCGCGGCCTTTGTTGCGGATGTTGGCGAACTTGAGTTCAACCACACCAAGGACTGGTGGCTCTGGTGACCATATTCTGGGACACCCAATTCCGTGAGCGATGCCTTGCCGTTTGCATCGCTGCTGCCAAATCACAGAAGAATAGTTGGGGAGCGGACCATTTTAAGAGTGGTTTCGTTGCAAGCAGCAGTGCCCCACACTGCCGTGCGTTCCTCGGCGCATCGCGTCCGATCACTGGCGGCAATCATCGACGTCGGCCATTGTGGCCCTCACCCCCCTCCTCCACCCCCCCACTCCCCACCCCTAAACCCTAAACCCGAAGAAGCCCAAAACCCTAAACCCTAAACCTTAAACCCAAAGAAGCGAAGCCCAAAGCCCAAACCCAAAGGCCCCCCAGAAAAAATCTACGTGGTTTAGGGTTTAGGGTTTAGCGCCTAGGGTTTAGGGTCCAGGGCTATACTCCATCAAAAGGGCAGTTGTTGCGCTACAAAGTATATCTTGGATCATTGGATTCCCCTATAAAGGATGGCATAATAACTTAAAGCGGGTTCGTTCAGGCTTCGGGAACCCCAAATTCACAACCCAAAAGTTTCAAAACCCGATTCAAACTCCACACCCTCCAGCCCTAAGCTCCAACTCCCGAAAAATTCTTCACAAGAATCCCATACCCCAATCCAAAAAAACCTGCAACACCCCCCTGAACCCAGAACCCAACGCCGTAAACCCTGAACCCGAACTGAAGCCTAGACCCTCTCAGCCCGAAGCCCAGACTGCTCAATGCGGTTTAGGGTTTAGGGCTTAGGGTTTAGGGTTTTGGGTTTAGGGTTTTATGGTTTTAGGGTTTAGGGTTTTGGGTTTAGGGTTTTGGGTTTAGAATTTAGGGTAATGCAAGGAGCTTTTAGCTTGCCTATGAACCCGCACAGAGAGCCCAATATCCCTTGATTAAGGAAAGGCTTGAACCCTAAACCCTAAACCCAAAACACAAAACCCTAAACCCCAAACCCAAAACCCAAAACTCAAAACCCTAAGCCCTAAACCCAAAATCCCTAAACCTAAACCCTAAACATAGTACGAAGCTGTTTGAGATCATAAAGGTGTCTTTCTCAATCAAGGGGCTCGGGGCTCTCTGGGCACTTATGATTGGTAGTTTTCTACACTCGCCTTGAGGGTCCTTTACGTCAGGTTACCTCGGGGTTTAGGGGTTTAGGGGTTTAAGGGTTTAGGGGTTTAGGGGTTTAGGGGTTTAGGGTGCTATTTTGGCGAACTACCCGGTAATAGCATCCCGGCTTAAGTAAGCGGAGTCGCTGCCTTGTCGCAGTTGTCGATTTCTGGGGCGTTGCCGGGGAGTCAGGCGGCTGTCGCCTGCCAAGCCCGAGCAGGGTGTCGGGTTTAGGGTTTAGGAACCCTAAACCCTAAACCCTAAATCCCTAAACCCCTAAAACCCTAAGCCCTAAACCCCTAAACCCAAAACCCTAAACCCTGAATCAGGGTTCAGGGTTCAGCGTTCAGAGTTTAGGGTTTAAGCTTCTGGGTTAAGGATCCTTAGGGACACCGGTGCTCAGAGAGCCCGATAGTCCTTAGTTAAGAAAAGTAGCTCCAAATAAAAAGGGCTTCAGAATATGATTGAAGGCGTATTCCTTAGTTGAGGAGTATTGGGCTGCCTGGGTAGCTTTGTAAGAGCAAATGCACGGAGAATCAGACCCAGAAACAAGGATCCCACCAAAAACACACACACACACACACTACTGGTGATGATATAAATCCTGCATTACCTTAGGGACCCTAAACTATGGGAATTATGGTATATTCCTGATTATGGGTAATGCAGGATTTATACCCTAAGCCTTAAACCCTAAAACCCTAAACCCTAAAACCCTAAACCCTAAACCCATTCCTTATTATGGGTGATGCTAAAGATTTTTAACCATCAAGCGTACAACTGCGATTTCTACGATGAAGGTCAAGCTCTTCTACGCCCACAGCCCTAGTTAGGGTACCTTATTTTGGGTTTAGGCTTTAGGGTAACACCTTAAACTCTAAACCGATAACCCCAGGCCACTATAACCTTAGAGAGTAGGGTTCTAGACTAGGAGTGTTCTATAATGGTTTGCGTCAGCAACCCACAGAAACCTAGGAACTTTCGGGGACTGAGGGATTTTGGAAACTCTTAACCCCTACACCCCTACTCAACCCCTAAACCCTAAACCCTACACCCTAAAGCCCTAAACCCTACACGGTTGCAATGTCAGCAGACAGACTCCAACCCCTATCTCCATCGTAGTCATAAGGCCTGCAATCACAATAACGTCCCTCATAACTGCGCACATGCCGTCTGGGTATCCGAGGGCAGGGCCCGCTTCCGATACTTCGGCATTGTCCTTCTATGGCACGCATGTGGGAGCTGTTTGACTCACCCACTGTCGTCGTGTGAAACAACATACCTCGAGCCCAAGGCTCAATGCATCCCCCTGTTGTTTTTTGAATGCACGGCAGTACTTGGTCGCACCGCCCCTAACATTGCAGGGTCCACGCAGCACAACCCGCACCCTTTGGCTGGCATGCAGCGACATGGTCCATTCGAGCAAAGCGGGTGCCTCCTCTCCCAGATATACCCATCGTCGACGAGAGCGCCATGCGGTACTGCAGAGGATCCGATTCCATGCGCAGCATCGTCGACCACTGTTGCTCCAATGTAGATCAATCGCCTTTCCACAAGGATCCTCTTAACAAATCGTTTCAGAATCTCTTCAAGAATCATTGTAAAACGTCGTAGAACATCGCAACAACCGAACCCCCTTAAAGAACTAAGAACCCCATGCCCCAAAAACCTTGAACCCTAACCCCAAAACCCTAAACCCTAGTAAGCCCTGAACCCAAAGCATCCTAAACCCTAAACCTAAAGCATCCTAAACCCTAAACCCTAAACCCTAAACCCTAGACCCAAAGCATCCTAAACCCTAAACCCTAAACCTTGAGCCCTAGACCCAAAGCATCCTAAACCCTAAACCCTAGGCCCGCAACCCAATGCTTCCTAAACCCTACATCCTAAGCCCTACGCCCAAAGCATCCTGAGCCCCACTGAACACACTTGATTATATGATATTAGGGTTTAGGGTTCAGGGTTTGGTATATTGAAACCCTAACTCAACCCCGATTCCGGACACATCTTTATTCCACGAATCGGCTCAGGGTCTATAAACCCCGAGCTCATTTGTGGATTAAGGCAAGCTTTGCCTTATTCTGCGCACGGCTCAAGGTTTATAAACCCGACCTCCTCCTTTTTGGAATAAGGTTTAGGGCTCTGGTTTAGGATTTAGGGCTTTCCAGATCCTGGACATCAAGGCGGGATTTTCCCATGATAAAGTCTTTTCGACGTTTGCTTCGGCTTCCCGACTTTGGGGTCTGACCCAAGCCACAGAAAGCCATCACGTCTCTGGGTCGGTGAAAGACACCGGTGACTCAAAACCTCAACCACAAAGCAAAGTCTTTTCGTAAAGAGTGCGTTTTGATTAGGCTGGTGGCCCATCTCGGGGTCTTCCGCATTCTGGCTTCTAACTCCTCACGAACGACGTTAGGACTTAGAATTTAGGGCTCAAGGCTGTGAGTTAGGGTTTCGGATTTAGGGCTCAGGCCTGTGGGCTGGCTTTAGGGTTTAGGATGTAGGGCCCATAAAATGTACTCGCTTGTTGTACGAGATAAGACAGTCCAGACGACAACACGAAGTCATGTAAGGGTGAAGAAGTCCAACTGGAAATAAAACTCATTCGCGTGAATGAAAAACTTTCTATTTTCCAACGCTATGGGATTCTAAGGGTGTGTTGGTGTTATGTCTAAACCGTGAATGTAACTTTACTATAAAACTGCTCGATCCGGAGCTGCTGAACCCTAAACCCAAAGCGTGCTAAACCCTAAACGTCCTAAACCCTACACACTAAATCCCCAAGCATCCTAAACCCAAACCCCCTAAACCCTTAACCCAAAGCGTCCTAAACCCTAACCCCCAAACCCTAAACATCCTAAACCCTAAACCCTAAACATCCTAAGCCTCAAACCCTAAACCCCAAAACCCAAAGCATCCTAACCCCTAAACCCTCACCCCCAAACCCTAGACATCCTAAACCCTAAGCCTCAAACTCAAAGCATCCTAACCCCTAACCCCCAAACCCTAGACATCCTAAACCCAAACCCCCAAACCCTAAACCCTAGACATCCATCCTAAAGCCTAAGCCCTAAACCCGAAGCATCCTAAAGTCGGCTCTTCGAGCTGAAACTCTGCCTTGGGGGTGGCGGCCGTGGGGATGCGGGACGTGGGCGGTATACCTTTTAGGGCTTCTGGGCTCCTTATTTTTCTATAAGGAACCCTAAGGAAAGGAACCCTAAGGAGTTTTAGGGGTTTAAGGGGTTTTAGGGTTTAGGGCTTTAAGGGTTTTGGGGTTGAGGGGTTTAGGGGTTTTAGGGCTTAGGGGTTTAGGGGTTTAGGGCTTTTAGGGGCATAAGGGTTTAGGGCTTAGGGGTTTAGGGGTTGAGATGAAGGTTTAGGGGTTTAGGGGTTTAGGGCCAAGGGCTTAGGGGTTTAGGGCATAGGGCTCAGGGTTTAGGGGTTAAGGGTTTGGGGTTTAGGGCTGGGCATGGTTCGGAAACGGGGCAGCAAATTTTGAAAAACAAAACTTACACAACAGGATTTTAGGGTATGCTTCTAGCATATACTTATAGTAGGGAACCCCTGCAGCAACCAAGGAAAACTCTTACTTTGTAACTATCCCTTAAACTATCCCTTACAGTAGTAAGTGGAATATGGTTGTTGTGGCGCTTTACAGTAAGCCCCGGAAATAAAAGGGTAAACTTTCAGATTACTACTAAAGTGTAAGAACCCAAAAGGTTTAAAGGTTGGACATTGCGGAACTAAGTTTATTGGGACGACTCTACGGAAAAAGTAGATTTTGTACTCTACGGAAAAAAGTAGATTTTGTTGGGTGAAGGCAGACCCGGCAGACCTAAAACCCGATCCGACGAGGAGTCGTTCAAGGCGCGCACTTGGAGGCTTATGGAAGTTACAACTTAGCTTGTGTCGGCTAAAAGTGTGTGTGTGTATGAATGTATGAATGAATGAATGTATGTATGTATGTATGTATGTATGTATGAATATGCGAGTATGTGTATATGTATATGTATATGTGTATGTGTATATATATATACATCATATATATATATATACATATATATATACACACACATGTAAGTACGAATGCATGTCTGTGTCTATGTATGCATGCATGTCTGTCTGCCTGTGAAAAGATCCGTCTGTCTGTCTGCCTGCCTGTCTATCTATCTGTCTGTCTGTCTGTCTCTCTGTCTGTCTGTCTGTTTGGCTGTGTGGGTTTAGGCTTTTGTTCGGGCTCTTTTCTAGGTTAGGGGCTTAGGGTTACGTGCATGCAATGCATGCATGCAGTACAGCCTACATGCACGCATACATGCGTACATTAATACATTACGGTACAATACACTATTTCAACTAAATGACATTACATTACATTACATTACTACAGCACATTACATTGCAGTACCGTAACAGTACGTGGCAATACATCACATCACTACGTTACATTACATTCATAACAGAGACATACACATAACATACCCACATACATTGCAAATACATACATACATACATACATACATACATACATAAATACACACGGACAGACATACACATGGACATACATAATATACATACCTGATTGAAATGCTCCGCAGCAAGGCTACCTGCAGATACTAAGCTGTGATTGGCACCTATGCATAACAACCCTCCAGCCTCCGGCCAAGGTTTGTCAAGGTTGTTCCAGGACCTCTACAGCTCTGTAATGCATTATACCTCATGGCCTGGGCACTTAGAAGCCTTTCTGAAAGTTGAGTTTTACGACCCGATATCAACCCAAAAGGAAACCCCCCAAAGCAAAGGTTCTAAGGTACTTACTTAAGACCTTACGGGAACTCTGCAAAGGAACCATGTAAAAGAGCGCTCAGACGCACGGAGTTCGCCAGAAATCCGGGGCACTGGGATGGGTATGGCGGCGAACGCCTCGTCTATGGACTCTTCGAGAGTCCGCCGCCTCCTGCCGCTCGCTACAACTTTAGGGTTTAGGGTTTCCGGTTGAAGAGTTTCCCAAGGAGCCCAATACTCCTTAATTGAGGAATATACCTTAAATTATAGGGGCCTTAATATTATGATTTAAGGTGCAATTTGGGGTTTAGGTTTCCGGGTTAAGAGTTTGTTGGGTTCCTAAAGTCTAAACCCTAAACCCGTTGGGTTCCTAAGGTTATTACTGACGGGTTGTAGACAGGCTTTCGGGCCCTACAACATTACGCCTAAAACCCTCAAAAGGGTTTTAGGGTTTAGGAAACCCTCACCAGATCACTTGCGGCCCTTTGCAAGGACAGCAGCATACATCGAGTGTCGCTATATGACCCGATGACCTTCAAGTGCAGTCCGGTTTCATACGGTTGATGATAAAAATCCTTAGCATTACCCCTAATAAGGAATGGGTTTTGGGTTTAGGGTTTAGGGTTTAGGGGTTTAGGGTTTAGGGTTTTCGGGTTTTAGGGTTTAGGGTTTTAGGGTTTAGGGCTTAGGGTATAAATCTTGCATTATCCATTAAAAGGAACATACCATAATTCCCATAGTTTAGGGACCTCAAGGTAATGCAGGATTTATGCCATCAACCGTAACTCGGTGGTGCTGCACAGCTTAAGAAGGGTTGAGACCGGGGCCTTTTTCTTGGAGGCCTTGATGCTCTTTTTCGCAAAGCTTTCGTTTCGGCCTGTTTGGCGAAGTTGATGCACCTGTATGGCGCTGAGTGAGGGAGGTTTAGGGTTTGGGTTGAGTAAGAACCCTGGACCCTAAACCCCTAAAAAAGCCCGAGCCCACATCCTGAAGCCCCAAATTGCCCCTCTTCGCCTAAAAGCCTAAAGCTACCTTCTACTTCGTAGGACTAAGGACTAAGCCCAAACCCAGAACGGGGATGCTGTGCCCCTAAATCCTAAACCTTTGGGTTTAGGGTTTCGGGACCTTGTACCAAAAAGCACTCCTAAGGAATAATATTACTGCTTCGAAACCGAATGATCGAAGGTTTAAGCTTTAGATAGTCACTGGCGGGATGCAGGACCACGGCTAAACAAAGAAGTGTCTTAATCAGCGGCCTACATCACAAATCCCTCTCAAACTAACTTTTCCTAACCTATAAACCGTTCTGAAAACGATGGGGCAAGTACAACCCTAGTAAGACCCGGAACAGCAAGATTCGAGCTGAATCTTCAACCCTTCCCCTCTTGCGCGCATCGCCGCGCAGCCGTGAAGGAGGCGGTGCCGCGAAGCCGGCGAAGAGATCTTCAAAGCCCCTGTGTCACAGGATTACTTAGGGGCTGAGTACCCTAGCCCAAAAAAGGTTTACCTTTCAATTTTGGTAGGATTATATAAGCCCCAAAAAGGTCAAAGGTTACCTACCAAGCTACTAAGATTAGGGCCCTAAAAGCCCTAAACCCTAATGATTAGGGCTTCAGGGCTTCAGGCTTTAGAGCTTTTGGGATTCAGGGCTAGCGGGTTCATTCTGCATGCTTTTTGCGGGTTTAGGGTTTAGGGTTTAAGGTTTGCACTGAACACCAAAACCCTAAATCCCCTTATGTTGGAGAACCCCCATGATCACCTACTTGACTTACTAAGTCCGCTGAGCCCTTGATTGGGATCGCTATCTTTAACCCAGCCTTTTCCTGCAAGGACCACAGATTCGGCACTAGTCGAACGGGGTTTGGTTTAGGGTTTAGGTTTTGTTTTTGAGGGCCTTGTCTGTCGCATGCGCTCCAAGGCCCAACTGTGGGGCAGGCTTAGGGTTTAGGGTTTAGGGTTGGGGTTCTCCAGGATGCTAACAACAGTTACAAGGGCTCTACAAGGGCTTTATGAGGGTCCAAAGTAGGATTTATGGTCGACTTGAAGGCTCAGGGAACTTTAGTAGGGTTATAGTGCCCGAAGTAGTAGGATTATCCCAACAACTTTCACTTTTGAACCTTACATAGAACCTTGCTTGCTAACTCAAAACCCTAAACCCTAAACCCTAAACCTAAACCCTAAACCATATGAGCCATTAAGTAGGGTTTAGGGGGTTATCGACAGGAGAGGCTTTCGGGCTTTCCCAGAGCCTTTTTGCTAAAGGCTTGGGTCGGGTTTAGGGTTTCAATTCTTGCGGTTTGTTCACAAGTTAGGGGTTTAGGGGTTTAGGGCTTAGGGCTTCGGGTCTAGGGGTTAGGGCTTAGGGTTTAGGGGCTTCTTTGAGCTGACGCTCGCAACACCAAGTGGTACATTTCAGGAGTGTAAATAGGGGAAGAAGAGGCAAACCTCTCAGAATACTGCTCAATTGTGAGCGCACGAAAAAAGTTCCAAGTTCCAGGGCGAGAATTGTAGCAGGGAGGTTTTGCATTTAGGGACAATGGTTGACGATGTCTGAACCCTAAACCTTGAATACTAAACCCCTACATACGTCCAAAACCCGAAACCCTCCTGAACCCTAAACCCTGAACCCTATAACCCTTAAGCCCTAAACCCCTTAACTCTAAAAACCCGGAAGCTCCCAAACGCGGAAGCTCCCAAACCCGAAAACTGCCCCACCTCGGGAAAGGAGCCACGCCGCCGGATTTCTGCTGCCTCGATTTCAATGGCGAATACGACGGCTTTTACTGCTGCTGCTCTTGCTGATACTGTTGCCGTCAAGCGGATTATTGCTAGATACTGTAGCTGCTGCTGCTGCTACTACTACCACCACCACTACTAACTACCACTACTACCACCACTACTACCACTACTACAACCACTACCGCTACCACTACCGCTACCACTACCACTACGACTACCACTACCTCTACCCCTACCCCTACCCCTCCCACTCCCAATCCTACCACTACTACACTACTACCACTACTACTACCACTACCACTACGACGACGACGACGACACCTGCAAAACAGTATATTACAAGAAAACTAAACTACAAACCTACTAAAACAACAGCCCCAAACTTTTCAAACATCACAAAGCAACGCAACCAAACCCTAAACCCCTAAACCCTAAACCCAAAGCTCCGAAATCCTAAACCCCTAAACTCTCAAACCTACAGCCTAAACAGAAGACTGCACAAAAAACTGGCTGCTGAGAGAAGCGCTGTGCGCCCCCTGGCTCCCTCGCGGGCGCTGGCCCGGATGGAGCAGAGTCCTCCAAGAGGAAGGATTCAGAGATTAGGAATTTGCGTTTGGAGTTTAGGACCCTATAACCCTAAACCCTGAACCCAAAGCCCTAAGCCCTAAACCCAAAGCCCTAAAGCCCTAAACCCTAAACTCCTAAACCCTAAACCCTAAACCCCGAAACCCCAAGCCCTCAAGTTCAGGGTTTGAGGTTGAGGGGGGTTTAGGGTTGAGGGCTTGGGAGTTGGAACTGAGGCTTTGAAAAGTTTGGGCTTTAGGGCTTGGGGTTTAGGGTTTAGGCTTTAGGCTTTGGGGCTGCGAGTTTGGGCTGTAGGGTTGGGAGTGGAGGGTTTGGGCTTTAGAGTTTAAGGACGAAAAGAACCCTAAAAAGGGGTCAGGGGTCATAGGTTTAGGGTCCCTTTAAGGGCTCTTATAAGGGTTTATGGTTTAGGGTTTAGAGTTTAAGGACGAAAGAAACACCCTAAAAGAGGGTTTAGGGTTCAGAAACCAGACAGGGATTCATAGTAGATGGGTATAGGGCCCCAACTTTTTAAGGGTTATGAGGACCTTAAGGGAGTTTCGGGTTTAGGGTTTCAGGGTTTGGGTAAAGCTTCTCCTTTTGGTCTCGGGGCTGAGGGTCTAGGCTTCAGGGTTTGAAGCTTAGAGGACTTGGGAGGCTCTATTGTGTTTGAGGTTTTGGGTTTGGGGGTTTAGAGTTTTTTGGGGTTTAGGGTTTAGGGGTTTAGGGCGTTTAGGGTTTAGGGGTCTAGTGTTTGGGGTTTAGGGTTTAGGGTTTGGGGCGTAGGGTCCCAGAAAGGCGGTGCGCAAAACACCGAATTTTTTCAGAGACTTAATGAACGAATATTATGATGGTATAGTCCGGTTTTGAAACTACGCTTCGGGCTTAGCCTAGCATTCAGGGCTTACGCTTTAGGGTTAAAGGGTACAAGGTCTGACTTCAAAGCCCGAAGGTACCTTTCTGGGGGATACCTGCGCAAATCATACTTTTGATGATCTAAATCCTTAGCATGGCCTTAAGGACCCTAAACTATGGGAATTGTGGTATATTTCTTACTATGGGTAATGCAGGATATATACCTTCAACCGTAGTAGAAAGATTCATGGTTCCGGGTAAAGCCTTTACACAAACCACTAGCTACATTCGTTCCTTAAACAACCTAAGCCCGAAACCCTAAACACCTAATATACGGGTCTTAAAAATTACCTATTGTAAGGAACCCCCAACATGGTTTGGTATACTATTTTGGGGGTTCCAGTATAATAAACCCCAAAGCCCTATTCTAACTATTGAGGCACCTACATGAGAATGTTTCAAAAACCTAAACCCTAAACCCTCAATCCTAAACGCAAAACCCTAAACCCTAAACCACGCCACATCCCTCGTCCTTGGTGAGCTGCTCGTAGGCGAGGCGCACTGCTCGGAACTCTGCGACGTCGCCGCCCTCGGGCTAAGTCAAGTCTCACGGTTTAGGGTTTAGGGTTTAGGTGTTTAGGGTTCAGGGTTAAGGGTTTAGGGCTTAGGGTTCAGGGCTTAGGGTTTAGGTTTAGGGTTTAGGGCCAGGGTTTAGGGTTCAGGGTTTAGGTGTTTTGCGTCCTGCAAGAGCGTTCTCAAGGTTTGGGATTCAGAGAGTCCTGTTTTAGGGGGTTGGGACCCAGACGGCTCCCTAAACCTAAACCCTAAACCCTAAACCTTCGTGCGAAAACAAAAGAAATTACGGTAACACTGGGGAGCCGGACCCGAACTCCTACACCCAATCTAAACCATTAGCTTATGGCCTCCCTAGATAGGTTCGGCATAATTCAAGTCCTCTACCTCCCCCTTTGGGGTCACCTAGCTATCCCTGCGTAGGTTTTTTTTTTCTCAGATTCCATGCCTAGCCATAGCCCAAAGAGTCTTAATTAATTGCATATATGGGGGAAAGGGTACTTACCCCAACCATAAAAAGTAATTCCTATTATAGAACCTTACTTTCTACGATGCAGCTACTCAGGACCCTGTGGGTACGCAAGCTCCCGAATTCCTGCCTTGTCAGGGTGTGTCTCCAGAGCTCGACGCTTGTACCTGGAGGCCGAAAATCGTTTTTGTGTCACTCAGCCTGGTTTAGGGTTTAGGGTCTAGGGTTTAGGGTTTAGGGGCTTGGGTTTAGGGCTTAAGGTTTAGAGGTTTTGTAGGGTTTAGGGTTTAGGGCTAAGGGTTTGAAGCATTTAGAGTTTAGGGGTGTGGACTTAGGGTTTAAGGTTTAGGGTTTAGGGCCTAGGGAAATCATGCTACTCCTCAGGCACTTCGGGCTCCTTACCATCAGATGCTGTTCGCTTTTTTTCAAGCCCTTATTTTATTCTGCGAAGTTTTGGGTAGACCTTGGACCAAGCAACACGGCGTGGACCGATAAAACCCACCGCAAAAATTGACTGCAGCTTCTGGAATCTTGTTGAAACTCTGCATGAGGCTCACCAGAAGCAATCAACAACCACAAACACGCAAAACCGCTATTAAACCCCATGAACACTAAATCTGAACCACCCTTCATAATACCCTAACACCTTCAACCCAAAAGTCAAACTAAGCCCAAAACCAGGTTCCCCCCCCCACCCTTCAGAACATCATAACTTAGCTGCTGAGTTCATAAGCAGAAAAAGTCTACACTGTCAGTTCTATAAGGGATCATATTATCCCAAAAAGTCTAAAGTGTAGTAATTCAGCTACTACGATTTTTTAAAAACGCAATGCGGAGTCCACAACCTTTCTGCCCTGGCCGAGTGGCGCCGCCTTGACATCCTCCTGGCGTGTGCTTGACAAGGTCTGATGGGTTTTACCCTGTAGGGCTTACAAATAGAGGCCTGGTACAGGGTTTAGGACTTAGGGTTTAGGGTTCAGCTTACTTCCCCAGGCCAGGGAAACAAAAGGTTAAGCTTTCAGATTACTGCTAAACTATAAAGAGCCCAAAAAGTTTAAAGCTTGGGTATTGGGGAACTAAAAGAAACACTACCCGGAGACCCTCACATGCCTGAGTCAAGGAATATACCTGAAGCTATACTTGCATCCTCCACATGGTTCAAAAGTTATACGCCTCAATGAAGGGATTCCCCAGTCTGTGGGTTTAGGGTCTAGGGTTTGGGGTTTAGGGTTTAGGGTTCAGGGTCAAGGTTTAGGGTTTAGGGTTTAGGGTTTAGGGTTTAGGGTTTAGGGTTTAGGGTTCAGGGTCAAGAGTATCTACATGGGATTATCTAAGTGCGAAGTCACCTAGGTCACGTAACCGTACCTGCTGAACGGAAGCCAAAGGAGGCACTTGGGACTGTTGGGTTTTGGGATTCTCAAAACCTTTGCTGATCATGGACACCTTAATCTGTGTGAAGCCTCACTTGCACTTGCACTCCCTTTTCGCTTCCCATGACCCCCTAGATTTTGGATAGATAGCTGCAATGTTGGGAAGTTGCTCGGAAATTTATGAAGCCGTAACCGTAACCCTAAACACTAAACCCTAAGCCCTAAACCCTAAGGCTGCGTTTTGGAGTCTGGAAGGCTTTTCTACAGTTGTGTTGGCCGGGCTTTCTGAGGTGCTGTTGGGGCTTGAACAAATGGCCAGAACAGCTTTGATTGAAGAGGGTTGGGGGGTTTTAGGGTTTAGCAATTACCTGGACCCTAAAGAACCTACCTTTTCAGGGTTCCTTATTGTGATTTCTTCATATAACTCCCATCCCACGCACGCCTAAGAAACAAAGTTAGCCCTAAACCCCAGATGCGCAAAGCCCTGAACGAAGGTAGGAAGCTTGCTTGAACTCAAAAATGCCTATTCGACAAGGGACCCTGAATCTAGGCGTATGGTACAGCCTGAGGCGTGTGTCTGCATGTTGAAGCAATCCAAGAGTATGGTACATGTGTCTGCATTTTCCTGGCTATACAACATCGAGTATTTCTTCTATCCACATGTCATGTCCAATCAACTAGGACTGTCAGCAATATAATTGAATTCAAGCCCAGTCCGCGGACAGATGCATGCAGTGAAACGAAGATCGATTTGGAAGTGCAGCGCTACTCAGGGCTGTATGCCAACAGGCCGAGACCCACTCCAATCTGAACCCCAAACCCCAAAACCCCTAAACCCCTAAACCCGAAACCCCTAAACCCCTAAAACACTAAACCCTAAAACCCTCAAAACCCCTGAACCCTAAAAGTCCCTAAAACCCCTAAAAAGCCCTAAAACCCCCTAAAACCCTAAGCCCTATATAAAGCCAGGAGCCAACTCCTCACTGGAGTTCGGTTTGATCTGAAGCACCGCATGTGGCTGCAGCATCTTCCGCCCGTGTCATCCTCGGAGTGTGGTCAGGGTTTAGGGGTTTACGGTTTAGGGCGTAGGGTTTAGGGTTTAGGGTTTAGGGTGTAGGGTTTAGGGCTTTAGGTTTAGGGCTTTAGGGTTTAGGTTTAGTGTCATCCTGGAAATCTTCGGTTTTCCTGTTCCTCTGCAGAGTTCCTCTTAAGGGTTCCTTTTAAGGGTTCCGCTAAGGGTTCCTTTTAAGGGTTCCTTGATGGGTTTCCTTGAAAGGGTTCCTTGAAAGGTTTTTTTTTGTTTTTTTCAGGGTTCCTTTTAATTTAAGGGTTCCTTTATGGGTTCCTTTGAAGGGAGTCATTTCAAGGGCTCCTTTCAAGGCTTCCCTAGCGGGTTCCACAAGAGTCTTGAAGCATCTTCTGCTCGCGTCATCCTCGGAGTGTGGTAAGGGTCTAGGGTTTAGGGGTGTAGGGATTTAGGGTTTAGGGTTCAGGGTTTGAGGGTTTTTAGGGCTTTAGGGGTTTAGGGGTTTAGTGGTTTTAGGGCTTTAGGGTTTAGGGTTTAGGTTCGGTTTAGCGCGTTGGGGTCTTGGCTGACTTCTGAACCCCTCCTAAAAGTTAAGTTTAGAGCTGAAGTTTAGAAACCCCAAAAAAGTTAAAGGCCCAAGAGCCAACCAGAAGAACACCAAGTTTGGGGTGAACGGTTTAGGAACCTAAAGGTTTTGGAGTTTGGGGGGGGCTTGGGGTTGCGGGGTTTTGGGTTCAGGGGTGAGTGGGTTCAGGATTTACAGTGGTTTTCAGCTTGGGGATTTAGGAGTTTAAGGGTTTCGTGGTCAGGGATGTTGCGTTGGGGATTTTGCGTTGTAGGATGAGAAGACTTTGAGTTAGGGTCTTAGGGTTTAGGGTTTAGGGTTTAGGGTTTATGGATTTTGGCTTACCAGACCTTCTTAAGCATCCAACATGATGGACACCTCAGAGATGGCCCTGTCTTAACTAACCCCTATCATACACGGATGCCGCTTTGGGGTGCTATCTTCTGGATGCTGTAAAGGGTCTGGGTTTCTGATCTTCGTCACGCACCCAAAAAGGGTCCTAAGTACCTATATGGGAGACACGTACATAACGCATGAGATCAAATCTTAATGAAGAAACCCTACCTTCTACTATGCGAGTACTTCGTGTCCTTTGAGTTCATGCACGGGTTTTGAAGGTTTGCAGGGGCTCGGAGGGAATGCTTGGAAACGCTTCTTATGGTCTGCAAATGTCTAGAAGAGCGGTTTATCATGAGCTCCAACTCTTAAACCGAACAAACCATAATTCATGCTAAACCCCCTCAAGCCTTAACCCAGGCCGCAACACCCCACTCCCCCTCCCCTTCCCCCCTCCCCATCCCTGAAAGAAGAAACACACCCTAAACCGCCTAAACCCCTAAACCCCTCAACAAACCCCTAAACCC
>CAJNJA010005148.1:0-17964 GCA_905231915.1 Symbiodinium necroappetens
TGTGCGAAAGTGCTGTGTGACTTTAAGCTTGTTGGTCAGTTGTGTACTGTGAGAGCCTGAAGCGTTGTAACCCTCGCTTCTAAAACCCAGCCTAAGCGAAGCGTCTGAAGGCGCGTTCGGGTTTTAACGCGCTCCATCAGAGTCCTGAGATGGCCTGGAGAAAAGGTGTCGGATCTTAGTGCTATGGAAATCTGCAAGTAATAAGCAGTGACCAGGTTGCATGACTGCCATCCAACAATCACAGCAGGTAGATTCGAAAAAAACAATTGGATTTTGTGGAAGTTATAGTTGGCTACAAGCTAAGCTGCGATCAGCAAGCTACAAGGAGCTTCACAGTTAAGTGACTCAGAATGTTGGCTGGAAGTGGTTACAGGGTGGATGTAGGTGTGGTAAAAATGTTTGATGGAAGAAGATTTAGGTTATGTGTTGAATTGGTTCTAGAGAGGTTGCTGTTTTTACAAAAGGTTCTAGCATTAGAAGGTCATTCGCCAGGTCCAAGAGGGGACCCAGCTATGTCAGAGATCGTAGTTGAGCTTGGAGCAGATCTTGGGTTTCGAGACCCTGTGTCTGTGCACAAGCTGAAAATGTAGAGAGAACGTGGCAGCTGCACCATTAAGATAGAAGTCCAAACAGTACAACATTTGGTAAACAAAGCCAGAAGCGTCCTCTTAGCGAACAATGCATGAGCAGCAACAAGGCACGTAAGTTGCGTTAACATGGACCGACACAGCCTGGTCGACATACCATGCTGTCCCATGGTCTGTTAACTTGCTTTTTCTGCAAGGCAAGGCCCAAAGATGCTGTTGAATATCACTTCGTGTGGCGCTTGATGGTGAACGTTTAGAGCCTCCAACAAGCTCCAAGCACAAAAAGGCATTTATGACCTTGAAACCGAAGGTTTCATTTACAAGGCACAGACAAGAGGGATTGAGACTGCCATGGAACCTGCCACCCGGGTTTGGTTTGTTCGCTTTATGTCAGGCACGCACCGCTTCAACAACGAGTCGACTTACTGCACCCGACTCAGGTCTTAGGGTTCATGTTACCCTGTAGGCTTTGAGGGTTTAAATTACGTTTGCCCGACAATCTCTAAGCCCGAAAGCCCTATGCGCATGCGCTAAGCTCTACACCTCAGGATCCAAACTCAGAAGATAGCGATGGTAGTTAGGAGCTCTTCTGCAATTGCCAACTGGTGGTTTTGGCTGCAAGCTTTCTACATTAAAAGCAGGATCTTGCAGGCTAAGCTCCGATGCAGCACGTCGAGACCAGAGGTATAGTATAGCAGTTTCGGTGTCTTATGCGGGTTATTTCAGGGCCTCTACAGAATGCTACCGGGGATCATAAGGGTTCGACAAGGGTATTGGCGTGTTTATACTTTCTTGTCACGACAAATTTGCATGCCAGCTGCTCGTATCAAGATACAGCAATATAACAGGCAATAGGATTGTCCCCAGTCCTGATAGTTTCAGTGACAGTAACAGCAGAAACAGAACCAGTCGCGCTTGTGCTGGATTTGCTAACTGGAACTTATTTATCGCAAGTAAGAGCAGCAACAGACAGGGTAGATATGAATATCTAAGTCATAGTAGCAACGGAACTTTGTCATGGCAGTAAGCACTATAGCCATGCGACGGGTATGTGCACAGTAGTCATACTACAGCACTAGCTTTCGTAGTTATAAGAGAAAGCAAGCATGGCAGTGCAAGGATCATTAGCAGCTTGGAGAGGATTAGACATGCAGCAACAACGACATGCAGCAACAAAGATACGCACTTTACAATTTCAATAGAATTGGCAGCCATACCAGTATTAAGAACCGCAGTGCCACAAAAGGAATAACAGGAATGATGCACCAAAGTTCGTTAAAGCAGATGCATGTGTAAGGAGAAAGTTCGACTGAGCCAAGCGAGTAAGAGTAAGAGTAAGCACGCCAGCGGAAGCAGAAGTCTGCGACGACAGTCCTCGCCGAAAGAATGGTGGTCTTCGAGCGTCGGAAAGAGTTTACGCTCGCCTTGGGCGCCGGCGCCACCTTGCTACTGGGCTTTCATTCGGAGTCCCTTTTGATCCGAAGCTTCTCCTAAGGTCAATGCGCCTGCTCCGATTTGCTGGTGGCAAAGAGTTGCGAAAGCGTTTCCAGTTATTCTGGGATCCTCTAATGAAGCATGTTTCCTCTGCAAAATTGGAACAGTTTCTCCAGAAAAGCCAGGTTGTTGGCAGCCAAGCTTTGGCTCCGGAAGCGCGTTTCGGCTCGTGACCGGTTCGAGGAGGTGCCAAACTCCTGGTTTCACAGCGTCCAGTCACAGCTTGGCCCGGCGAACCGGCGTGTGGTGGAGAAGCTGGAGGTGCCAACTGCAAATGGGGAGAGGGGGAGAGGGGGTTTGAAGCCAAGTCCTTCCCGAAGCCGGAACGCAATTTCAGTTTCGAGGTGTAGATGTCAGCATACTGTGGCCCCACCCAACCAAACCCTCCAAGAAAGGAGTGGTCGGAGAAGCATGGCAAGGAGGGCTTCTTCGAGATGAATCTGGCTGGTTCTCGCATCCTGGTCTGCTGCACCTGGGAGAAGGCCGCCCCCAAGAACAGGAACCCCCCCCCAAATATACAGAAGAAAACGAGATCCTAACAGCTGAGCCCGAAAGCTGCGGGCCTGAGTCCAAGACGTTTGGTAAGTTTATTGCAGTTCAGTTTGCAGCGGCAAGGGAGGTATACCTAGCTATTTCAGAATAGGAAGTCTTCAAATCCGATTGCCACACGACGTGACCGCTGGAAGGTACTGGCTACGAAAAGGGTCCCTGAGCATCTAGAGAAGGTCTCGGACTTTTCGGATGCGAGTCGAACTCAGTATAGATCTCAAGCACTTGCACACCCATAGTTGGCTACATACAGCCATGAAGGTTCTCGCAGGCTGCTAAACTAATCTTCTTCTGCTGCTGTGCGACACTGATTTGAGGGGTTTCCGTGCATTTAGAGCCATTAATTCGATAACGATGTCAGGCCCAGCCCATCCTCGCTCTACGCCCTTACAAGATGATTCAGAGCTCTACGCTGTCCAAGTGCGAGGACATTTTGGCAGGCCTGGTCTTTTCTGAAGGGAAGAAGTGGCAGCGTGAGCGTCGACTGATTGCTCCAGTTTTCAATGCCAAGAACATGGAGAGTTACATTCCTGCTGTCGAGCACGTCACACAGCAACTCCTGACCGAACTGGACAAAGACATGTCTGCACAGGGGTCGGCCAACCTCACCGAGCTGCTGTTATTTTTTGGTGCTGATGTGTTTAGCAAGACATCCCTTGGGGAGGACTTGAGGGCCTTGGAGAGTCGCACATGTAAAGTTTTCGCAGACGTAAAAGCTCTTTCCCTGGCATTCCGGCGACGGCTCATGTGGAGGCTGCCTTACTGGAAGATTCCTTGGCTCGCACGCTGGATTGACAGCGGTGCAGATGCCTCGGAGCGCATGCACGAAACACTGGAGGAGACTATGCGAAAGGCGAGAGCTTCAGGCAACACGAAAAGCACCATTGGGCAGAAGCTGACAGAGATGGTGGGTGACAGGTTCAGTCGTAGGGAGCTGCTGGACAACTTGACACTGCTGTTCATGGGAGGGGCAGAAACGACGAGCACCGTCTTAGGCTGGGCCTTCTATCATCTGGCGAGGGACCAGGAGCTCCAGGAGCAAGTGGCCAAAGAGGTCACAGACCTTCCGCTTCCGGATGGGACGACGTTCCTCTCTTTCGCTCAGCTGAAGTCTTTGCTATGGGTACAGGCGTCGTGCTTAGTTGTAACAGAAAACCTTGGACCATGCTCATGCCACGCCGTGCCATGCAGGCGGTGTGGTTAGAAGCCCTCCGCTGCCACGGACCAGCTGGTTACATGCCTCTGGAAGCCGCCGAGCAGCTCACACTTCTGGGTCGCAAGGCCAGGCGCTGGCAGCCCTTTGCCAGGCTGTTAGGTCCCTGGCCTCCTTTGACTTCCCACAACACCCTTCCGTGCCGCCTCAAAGCTGCCTGCTCTTTATAGATCTCTGCCTGCTAGTCTCTTCGCCTCTGACAGATTCTACTACGACCCTTGTGACTGTCACACAAACATCTTTGCCCTGATAGGGCCACGGGCACCCATTCGCAGTAGAAAGTCCTGTTGACCTTCCCAGCTGACCTCTTGGTGGCTGTATGGGATTCTCCACTGGTTAACACCTTGCTTTCAGCCCTCACAAATAGTAATCACAAAACCACTTGTTCGAGTGTGACGGGGGTGGCCTTATTCATCTAGAGGGAGGGAGGGGGTGTTTGAGTCGGAGGGACTTGACGTTTCCACTCCCCCACTCCAAGCGGCCGCCCTTGCGCGTCGGCCTCGGACTAAAAGCGACAGCCAGGTGCCGGCAGGAACATCCGTCTGGATCGCAACGCGCAACATTCTCATGAACGACCCGGAGGTCACAAAGAGGCTTGGGGATGACTTGCACCTCTATCGTCCCTCCCGTTGGCTTGGGAAGGAGGGTATCTTCGACTTCGCCCCCTTTAACGACCTGGGCTATGGACATGGACCCCGGATCTGCGTCGGCATGCCGCTAGCCAACTACGAGGCCCAACTCGTCATCGCCCGGGTGATCCAGCTCTTTGTCCTCGACTGGGGGAAGAAGGCGCCACTCGAGCAGTTTACCTACGGCATCACCTGCAACATGCCTTCCGAAGCCGTCTCCATCAACCTCCGCCACCGCAATTAACAAATTGAGAGGTGAGGTACGGCAAGTTTCAGTGAGTGACCGAAGCGCAGTCATCCTCCTATCATATCCCCCTATCAGGATAGACACACATGCAAGACCGTTTCAAGTTTACCTTCGTGCTGTACAGGCTGTCGAGCTTGCTGCGTGAAGAAATCCTGGGCTGTCTTGCAGGACTTGCATCCCGCACTGCGAAGTTTTGCGGATCCGCTCCTTCGAATGTAGCCTGACAGGTAAATGGGTGGGCGGATGTAGGTGTACCTCAGTGAACGAACCCCAGCCCTTCATGGATGTCCCATAGAAGCCGCAGCGAATTCAAAGGTC
Source organism: Symbiodinium necroappetens (assembly GCA_905231915.1). Taxonomy (NCBI): domain Eukaryota; class Dinophyceae; order Suessiales; family Symbiodiniaceae; genus Symbiodinium; species Symbiodinium necroappetens. The sequence goes on from CAJNJA010005148.1 coordinate 5,038, forward strand.
TGACAATGATAGGGTATGGAGCTTGGGCTGAGGGCGTGCACGAGAGACGCCGGTGTAAGGAGTTGCATGCAACAGACATTCAGATTCAAGTGTGTAGTTTGGATTTGGGGATGAAGTGCGCGGCTATGCGTGGTTGTTACCTAAAGCAGCCTGACCATCGTCTCATGGCCGAGGTCGAGCCGACCATGCCAAAGTTCAACTTGGCTAGCTTTCCAGGCGGGGCTCGAGTGTGCCAATGGATGGCATCAGCAGGGAGGGAAGCCCGTGGATAGGGAGGCCAGGGAAACATAAACATCAGATCGTAGATGTAAGCTTCCGCCAAGGCACGATACGCTCATGTTCGTTCCCGCATTCAGGCTCAGAAACCCTCCAGCCCAACCGAAATGTCCATTTTGACAGCCAAGTGGTGGCCTCTCATCTGGCTGCTATGCAGGTATGCAAATGCAATGGTAGCTGATGCTAGTTGCGAGGAGTCCAATTTCCTTGCTATGCAGTTCCTGCAGATGACATCATCCCTGAATCCAGAGCCGCATTCATCGTTGAAGCCCTGGGACGTACATTACTACATAGGCGGGCCGGGCCTTGCCGAAACCAGCGCTTCGTGTTTAAGTGATAGCAGTATCCAGCATCTCTGGTACGAGTTCGGGTCAGCTAGTCAAGGGGCCGTAGCTTGAGACTGTCCCAGGTGTTACATACCACAAGTCTGGAACTCATCTCATGATGCAATTGTGGAATCTGACATTTGATGCCCTTGGGGCAAAGCCAGCTGACATGGGCCAATGGAGCCAGCCCTGTTATCCCAACTACTGTTACGCACCAGACGCACCAATCCAACTCTGGTTAAACCTCTACTCGCCAGAAAAGGCGCAGGAATCGCGCAGGGATGCTGCCGACCGAGGCTTGCGAGGCCTGCGGGTCGCAGGATTTGTCCGAGACCCTGTGTCCATGATCGTTTCTGCCTACTGCTACCATCACCGGGGCGAGGAACCCTGGAACATGGTGGAGAATCCCCACAATATCCTAACACAGATGGGCCCACGAGAGGGCCTCGCTTTTCTCGGTGAACGTATGCTGCCCAAAGTCACGAATATGACGGATGTCTTTGCGCACCCGGCCAACGACACTCTTCGCCTCGACTACGAGAAAACCACGGCTTCCTCTGATGGTTTTGATTCAGAGATGGTCAAGCTGATCGACTTCTTCTTTCAGGGCTTCATTTCTGATGAGGAGAATGCTTTGGTCTTAAATGCAACCCAGATGGCAGACCTGAATCGACATCCTTTTCTGGAAACAGAGCATTCCAATGACGACGACTGCGAGGCGCGAACACGGGAGTATGTGCCAACCATGCCTGCGCATCTCTTGGCGCAGTACCGTTCCTTCCAGCAGAGGCTAGGATATGCCCCAGCCTGAGCGTCCAGTTGCCCAGATATGATAAATCAGCATACAAACAATACTTGAAAAGATGTTGATCGTCACGCTCATACTCGCAGCCGAAGGCAAAAGCACACCTATGGAACATGCGCGTTTTGGGGATGTGGAGGATTGTAGTGGTTTTCCCGTCCATGGCTCCATGGCAGACAGCCTTAACCTCAGGAGCCAGATGCTTCGCTCCATCGCAGATTCAAAAGACTGTCCGGTGGTTCGTACGGAATGGGTGAATGAATTCTTGTATCTCTACATCAAAGGATTCTGTAGCGATTACTGACCGAGGGATGCGGTGCCAAGAGCAGGGATAAGACTTTAGGATTAAGGTGGGGATTTCTATTTAGGGTTTAGGGTTTCTGATTAGGTTTTAGGTTTGTGGCTTAGGGTTTAGGGATGGCTGTTTGTGGCAGTCGATTTGTTGTTGGATGCAGGTCCAGGCACTGGAGGTGGCCGCCCTGCACCGTGAACACGATTCGGGGGTTTCCGAACATAGGGGGGACCCTAAAAAGTACCCTAAATAGTAGGATCCTTATTAAAAGGACCCCAAAATTAAGGTACCCTAATATTCGGAAAGCCCCATTCTGCAGAGGTATCGCAGGTGTTGGCTCGAGACCGTGGGCCACGGAGGCGATGTCTTCTGTGCCGCACGTTTTCTGTTTCTTCCTTGTCAGTAGCTTACCCAGACCCGACCGTGTAGGAACGTTTTTTGGATAACCTCCCAGAATATCAGTACCGCCTATAGTCTAATGTCATCGAAAGATATGGCAAAGAAGTGCTCTCGGCCTTCAGATCCGTGTTTGCCTCTTTCGATGGAGTCCTAGGTAGTTTTCCGCCGAGTCGCTCTGGCAATGCAGTGCCTCTGCGGTCAAAGTTGTGGGGAGGTTTTCCGGAACTGCACCAAGGAGGCCGGGAAATAGGCGGAAGGGGCAAACAGGCAAGATGGAAAACACACCCTTCCTTAAGTCGCAGCACCGGATACTTCAAGCAACATCCAGTGCTGCAACTCAGGGTGTAAGGCGGGTGTATGCGGGTGTCTCGGGTTTGGAGTCCCTGATGGTGGAGCACGGGCCGTGAGAGAGAAGACGACATCCGCCGTTTGCATTTCAAGGCCTGTCAGTTCCCGAAGATGAAGAAGCCCCGGAACCAAGAGCTACAACGAGTTCCCATGGCCCATGGGATCTGATGTGTGGCAAGATCAATCTAGCATCGTGCTGCGACCTGTACGTCCCTTCCTGGCCACTGGCTTGCTAACAACGAAGAACCAGCAGCTCCTTGAGGGGCTGAGAGAGTGGGAACCAGGAAGCGGCAAAGGGAGAAGAGCCGATTTGGTGCGTCATAGGCTGGTGGACTTCTGAGGGTGTCTTCTCGCATGACTCTGAGATGAAGAAGGAAGATACGAAGGCTTCCCGCACTCCAAGGAATGCCCGCATCGAGTTTCGGGGTGGCCTGAATAAAGGCTGTGCTAGCATAGTGCGGAAGCCACAAGAGAGAAAAAGACAGCCGAGCAGCTCCTACACTTCGTGTCGAGTGAACTCCTGGATTGCTCCTTGGGCCATGAATCCCTGCAGGCTTACGTGACCTTCGAGACATGCAGCTTGAGCCTGAGTGCAGCAGTTCGCGCATCGCCGACACTTGACACAGAATGGGAGTGCATCTCCGCTCCGTTACTGGTTTCTTTACTTGCTTGCTTACACGGTTACCCAGCAATCATGCAGCTTGAGCACTGTGGATGTCTCTGCTGTGCGCTTGGGGAATTGTTGGTGCATCGGGCCAAGCAGTTGAACCGATGATCAAAACACAAACATCATCGCAGCGAGAACGAAAGCTAAGTGCCACCAGAAAAGTCGAACAACTCTGAGTCGTGCAGTTGTAGAAGATTGTAAGTGTTTTAAGCTCTTGAAGATGGGTTTAGCGTGCATGTTCCGCAGCTTCCTGGCACTCCTCGCCGTGGCCGCGGAGCCGGAGCCCTTGGAGCCCGCGGCCCCTGGCTGCGCAAGCCAGAACCAGCCCTGCTCAGTGGATCTCCTCCAGCGGCGGCTGGAGCTGGACCGAAAACCCCCGCCGCACATTCTGTTCTTTCTAGCGGACGATTTGGGTTGGGCGGGCTTCCGCCGGCATCGCGAAGGTCTCGGAGAGGCCGAGGCCCAGGGCAGGGCGGAGATCCAGGCGCCTCGCTTGGAGCGGCTGATCCGTGAGGGCATCCTCCTGGAGCGCCACTACACCACGAACGACTTCTCGGCAAAGTCCCGATGCTCGCTCTGGAGCGGTCGCTTGCCCGAGCACTGCTATCCTGACAAGGGAAACTTGGCATTTCTGGGATTGCATCATAATGATCAGATGTACTGGAACCGCTCCGACAACGTGTCGGGCTTTGCCGGCATGCCGCGGAACATGACAGGCCTGGCTAAGCAGCTGAAGCAGGCTGGATACGAATCCCACTATGTGGGCAAGTGGGACAATGGCTGGGCCACTCCAGAGCACACTGCTTTGGGTCGTGGCTTCGACTCCTTCCTTGGGTCTATGCAGCCGGGAACCAATACCTGGAAAGAGAGGCAATTCAACAACCTCAGTTACCAGGACATTTGCTTCAGCAAGTACCAGGACTTCTCCTTGTACAACAAGACGTACCGCAACGGCGTCACACCTGAGATTAGAGCCGAGCTCGGTTGCAACTTCAGCTTCCCCAAAGATGCAGATCTCACAGAAACTGGCTGCCTTAAGGAGGACCCGACGCAGTGCTTGGAGGAGAGCTGCCTCGAAGATGCCATGTTCCTGTGCTATGCCCTCAAAACCATCGATGCGCATGACACGGCGAAGCCCCTCTTCCTGACCGTCGCTAGTCACATGGTGCACACTCCGCTGGCGGTGCCGAAGTCCACGTTGCGGGAGTTGGACAAGCTTGTTCTTGAAGCAGGTGTGGAGAGGAAGCTGGCCTGGACCAAGAATCGTCGATTGATAGCAGCTAGCATTCTCTACATGGACAAGATGATGGGTGCGCTGGTTGATGCTTTAAAAAAGCGAGACATGTACGAGAACACCCTTATTGTGTTTGTCTCTGACAATGGTGGGGGAACAAACTTGGAGGAAGCATCAAGCAATTATCCACTCAAGGGAGGCAAGGGCAGTGACTGGGAAGGAGCCGTGCGCACAAATGCTTTTGTGTCCGGGGGCTTCGTCCCTCCTGATAAGCGAGACGGTACATTCCACGGGGTGATCCACATAGCGGACTGGTATGCCACTCTCTGTAGCATTGCCGGTGTGGATTACTACGATTTCGCTGCAGCGGAAGTTAACAAGGATCGTTCTGCCAAAGGCCTGCCCCTGTTGCATCCTGTGGATGGCCGGCCGCAATGGTCAAACATTCTGTCAGGCACCAATGCGAGAAGTGACACGCTGTTCCTCAGCAGATTTTCCTTGTTGCGCTGGCCCTACAAGTTAGTGACCGGGCGGCAGCCATACTTCTTTTGGCCGGGCCCGGTGTGGCCCAATTGCAGCTCCGACCGTCCCGAGGAGGATTTCTACGACATTTTCACTTACCGCCTACCAGAGCACATCATGCCCGCCCTCCGAGCCAACTATCAGCTTGCACACGATTGCGGCAGTGGCTGCCTCTACAATGTGGAAATGGACCCGGGTGAGCGGTCGGACCTTGCCGCACGTCCTGCATTTTCGCAATTGCTTGAGTCTTTGGTTCACGAGCTCGAGTTCTTGAACCAGAAAGCCAGCAGCTTCAGAGGAAAAACCGGGGTGCCACGTGTGGAAGCTTGCTTGACGGCTCTTGACAATGCTGCGGGTGCCCTCGGACCATTTGTGGACATCGAGGGCTTCTACACCGACAAGCCTTTTCTCCATGGCCCTGCAGCAGATGCTGCCGACCGCGACCGACAGGAGATTCTAAGCCTGCACAAGGCTTTGCAGGAGAGCCCTGAAGAAATCGTTGAGATGGCGGCCAACATCGTGAATTCGAGCTGGACGCCTCCCATAGAGTGCCTTAGCTGGTAAACTCCGGAATCCGGGGAAGGAGGGCCAAAAGTGCTCTGGGCGCTGTTCAGCGAACTGAACTGTGCCGTCGTGCCGTGCTGGCCAAGGACGTAAGGGCCTTGCTACCTGCGGGCTGCTTTTGACCCGCCCCGAATTGTGGAAGAATTAAGCAGCAGCCGCTTCTAGCCCTGCAGCATGGAAGCTGTCCTCGTTGCTGCAATGTGCGAGTGCAACGAGTGGGCAGGGACGTTGGATCATCCTTTGACCTAGTCAGGGCTTATGAAGAAGACACACAGCTTCCTTGTCGTTGCAGCAGATCAGGCAGTAGGCGAGACGGCCTTCGCAGTCTTCGGCGTCTCCTGCGAGCACGAGGCGACAGGCTGGAGGGCAGGGCTCGGGCATATCAGCAGAGGTCCTGTCCTCGTGAATCCACCGCTCGAGTCCGCGGCAATTTGCCCGGTGGTGAATCAATTCCCCTCAGAGACATGTGAGTACTCATCTGCGCAGGGTTGCTGTGACATGACACCGGTTCGCAAAATTTTGTGACATTCGGGAGTTATCGAGCTCGGGTGTGGAAGGTTCCGGCTCCCCATCCGCATACATTGCATGACCGAAGAAGCCTAGAGCGCACAGCGCGGGCTGGGTTAGAGCGGCATTTCTTGAGGCGCCATTCGGTTCCCGAAATAGTAGACCGCTTCCGACCATGCCTCAGCTACGACAATTTGACAAGCTCGATCCGAAGCCGACGGCGGCTGGCGCCCACACATGTGAAGAACCTTGCAGCGCCTTGAGCCAGAAAATGTGCTGACCGCACAACAGCTCTAGCTTGGAGCCCTTTGTCCTAGGTGATCTGAAGTTTCTTGAAACTCAAGAGACTTTAGCTTGGTCGCCCTGGCCAGGTCTGGTTGCCAACACCGGCGACGACAGGCCTCGTAGCCCTGGGTGACGAGGGGCTGGCATGAACAGGAGAACCGGTCAGTTTGCTGAGGATGAAGTCACCTGATTTGGCTTTCTGGAATATGGATGCTTGAGCTGACTAAATTCATAGAGTTAAGCTTGTGCCGTTCCGGGCTACATCGCGAGCAAGTCTATTCTGCCCCAGCACTGACAGACCTCGAGAATGGAAGCTGGAGCTTTTATAGGTGACGAGATGTTTTGCCATTGTTTTCGATAAATACCAGTACCACGGTCAGCAAACATCCTGGAAGACTCTGAAGGTCTGGATATCTTGAAGCGCACGAACTGTGCGGCCTTCTTGCCCGAGCAGCCGCAAGGACTCCGCGGCGAGCTTCCGTACTGGCAAGCGCTGAGCGCCGACCTGTGCGGGCATTGCGGACGTACCTTCCAGCCTCAAGCCCTCAACCATCATGTCCAGACTGGTAACATCAACGAGTGCGTTTTGCTGAGAGGACCCTGCTCTCACATCGTTGTCTACACGAAGTCCTCGCTGGTCGACCACTCCGTCCTTCTTCGAGCTCAGTGACACCTCCTCTTCCGTTTCAGCGAGTGCGCTCCTCAGCCTGAGATTCCCCCGTGGCAAGGGCCTGAGACCTGAAGTAGGTCCTCCGATGTCCTTTTGTATCATGTTGTGGGAATGTCAATGTCATGTAGTTTCATGTCATGTCCAGCAATCAACAAGCGGTTCGCCTGCCTGGGTCAAGAACGGTTGACCGGGATTCTTGATGAAGGGGAACTCAGTCGTGTGCATGGGCGTACTACGACTCTCGCGCTTGATGGTGAGTGGCATTTCTCTCTCTCTCTCTCTCTCTCTCTGTCTTTGTCTTTCTCTCCGTTTCCCTACGTAGCTTCTAGCCACTCCGGTCTAGATGGAGCAGCAGGAGGTGTTCAGGCGCTTAGAGCTGGCTTACCATTCGCAACTCGGTGCGAAAGCTCGACATCCTCATGAGTCTTCTAGCTTCTGCCATGAATGTCATCCGAAGGAAACGCATGACCAAAGCCTGAAAAGCCTGCACAGGAGATAGGAGTGATATGACAGTAGAAGCCCAGAAGTTGGAAACCCAATAGCCTATTTTTGGAATCCGTAATGTGGGTTTCCAGCTTTTTGGGGTGTACTATAGTACTATGCTTTGTCAAGCCCATCGACTCCTCGCAAGTCACCCACTACCCTTTGGCATGTTGACAGACTGTGGCGTGAGAGGAAAGACTTCATTGTCAGACGATGTAGCTAGTGCAGCCTGTCGCATCATCATTTCCCCGAGGCTTCGGCAAGAGCTCCGTGGTGGCGAAATGCGAGGCCACACGCGGGAAGCTGTTCTCGAGAGAGTGAGCTTAGGAGGAGTTGGGCTGCCTGAGTGTTGAGGGCAAGATGTGTGGTCTGAAACATGTCCCGGTTGTCGCATGATCTGCCCGGTCAGCCGCGGGATGCCTGTTACCGACAAGATTGCCCAAGATCAGGGCCTAGCGACGAGAAGAATCCCCGGACGAAACCAGTGTGAGCTGAGGCATTCGATGGCTCCGATGCCACCGTACCATAGGTGGCCTTCTGGCATGCCAGTGAGGGTGTCAGTTTCCAAGGGCCAGCGCCTTCCCGGCCGTGTTTGCGTTCTCCAGGATTTTTCAGGTGCACAGACGGTGGAAGGTTGAAGTGTGTTCCATACTATCGGTTGCTATGGTATCTCGCTAAAGGCGCAACCAAAGGGCGGCCTGCCCAGGGCCCAGAGGGCCCAAATGGCACTGCCTGCCCTGACTTTCATGCACATCTTGCTTCAACATTTTTAACCGATAAGTCGCGAACGAAAATCGTCGCGCCGTTTCCGTCCATGATGGGGTCAAGAAGTTCGAGGGTCTTGCCTGTTCATTCATCCTCATACTTGGTGCATGCCAGGGACACCGCAATCACACCAGTCCGGACATGCTCTGGCACGCTCATACTCTGAAACACAGGTGTGCGTGGCCCAAGACTGGAGAAACCCCTACTCCAGAGCCTTGCAAAGCCACAGTGAGAGCATTGGGGGCCATGGCATGCAGTGCTTTCTCCTTAATTTTGATCCTTGCTCCGTGCTGTATCGCTCAGAAGGGCTCTTGTCCGGATGGGGCGTGTGCAGCCAGCTGGATACAGACGCAGATAGCGTTGCAAACACATGTAAGAGAAACTGCACTGCACGGCGGGCGTGCAAGGACTCATAGCTGGAATCCTTCTGATATCGAAACGGCACCGGACATGAACGGAAGGCTGTGCCATTTGTGCACATCGCCGCCGCCGGAGCGTTCAGATCGTGAGTACGTGCAACGAAGCGATTGCGGTAACCAGAGCATTTATGAGCATCCCGAAAACTGGAACAAGCCCATTGTCCAGTTCAATCGACCGGCCGAGGAAGGCCACAATGCCTCGACTGCCTTCTGCCAGTTGAATTATCAGAAGATGTGCGCAGATTCTATCTACAACAGGGACTGGCTTTTTCAAGCAAAGGCCGTTGATATCCGTCGCTCCTACGGCACTTTCTACGACCCTTATTACTGTTATTACAACGGTTGGCTGTCACCGGAGCTCAAGGCCCTGCAACATGACTTCGATGGCATGGACCTGAAAGCGAGGCAGTTCTGTGAGACTCACGGAGATGCCTGGCAGACAATGACAATGAGGGAGGCAGACGTGATCTACTGGCGTGGTTATAACCGCAGCGGCCGGCCGAATAGGGAAGAGGCCCTGCTCATGGCTGAGTGGAACTGTGCTATGGGGACGGCAGCTTGCGATATGGCATACTGTGCTTACAGTTTCTGTGAACTTGCGAATGGGAGCATCGGTACGTATGACGACTGCGAAGGATGGGATCCAGTCCAAGGTATGCCTACACCAGCGCTGGCTGCATGAGACAACCAGCCTGAGGCAAAGCGACGGTGATTGTACATATTACTGTTGCTCTGCCTACTTGCAAACTGCACGCGCTTGTGACAGAAACCTAGCGGAACAGCAGGCTTTCCGCTCTATTCACAAGGGGGCTAAAACTCTACGAATTCCAATTTGTCACTATTGCAAGATGTGGATGCCATAAAGTGTTCTTTGCCACCTAGAGGTTTAAGTGGCGTGTATAATCCAGAGGAGCTGAAGTGACAGCTCCAGGCTCCAGGAGGTTGGGGTGCAAGGGTCGGCAAGGGTGGGGCTGGAGGGGTCCGGCGCACTTTCTGAACACAACTTGCGTTTTCCCGGCTGCAGCCACATGTGCTTCGTTACTGTATAGGTTGCCTATTAGGAGATGTCGGCATGAGGCTGGCGCAGGGTGTAGTGATCGCACTTGCAAGCCATGGTCTGTGATGTTACCTCAGCTTCCTGGCAGCGTGGCGCTGACAGCTCGCAGCAATCCTGCTTGCACTTGCTGCAATACGATGTGGCGTTGGAGCCGCTCAAGACACAGGGCGTCCAGTGGCTCGCACAGAATATGCGCATGCCTGCAAATGGTGACCAGCCCCACGGACACGGAGACCTGGCAGAACTGGGGCATCGATTCGGCTGGGTGTGCAGCTCGGTCGTGATTGCCATCGGTACCCTCCTGGCAGTGGCATTTCTCTGTGCGCTCTGCATTGGGCTGCCGCGAAAGCAGCCAAAAGATCGCAGCACGTCCGACTGGGCTCTGACGGTGTACCTGTGCATCGTTACGACGTTCATCTACTTTGGCACTGACCAATACATTCCAAGTCTTCCGCAGATGGGGCGGGATCTGAAAGGATCTGAGACGCTCCTCAGTGGTTCGGTCCAGCTGAGCTTCCTTGTGAAAGCCTTGGCCGCATTGCTATTCACACCTCTCTCCGATTACATTGGCCGGAGGCCGATTTTTGTTTCGTGCCTAGTTGCGTTAGTCATGGGGTCACTCGCCTCTGCATTCGCACCGACTGTTTACTGGTATCTCGCGGCTCGGGCCATCCAGTCGCTTGGCGAGGCACTTGAGCCACTCGTCTTCGCCACCATCCGCGACTGCTTCCCAGACATGCAAGAACGGCTGCTGTGCATGTCTGCCGTTGGATCGATGTCCTTGATTGGTAAAGCAAGTGCACCAGTCCTTGGAGGATTGATGGCCGAGGCCACGCACTGGCGGGTGCCTTTTCTCGTCTTGTCCCTGGTTTGGACCGGCTTAGCCTGTTGGGGAGCCCGATATCTTTCAGAAACCAGCCCTGAGACCGAGCACTACAGTTATTCCACCAGGCTGGCACGTGTGCTCTCTGATCCATGGCTTGTCACGATACTTCTCACACAAAGTTGCATCTATGGGACTTACTATTCATTCACTGCGAACATCAGCTACATCGCGGAAAATATCCACAACCGGAGTATCGCCACGACCTCTTACCTTATAGCTGGTTTTTCTCTGTGCTCCACTGTCGGCATACCTGTGGCCCAGATCTTTCACAGCTCTTTGGCCCCTTTTTGCAAGAGCCCTTTGGTAGAGTGTGTTGGTTTCAAGAGCTGAGCTTTAGGAAATCGCAGCCAAGGCTCCAGCATCTTGCGAACAGCAAAACTGTGGGTGACAGCCTTTGGTGTGGGCAGCGGCCTGATCTTCTTGCTTGCAGCCACTTGGTCCCGTCGATCTGGCCAAAGAATAGAAGGGAGGATCTGTTGTCCCCAAAGCTTTCCTGCGATTTCCTCGAGCTGAGGCGTTCTTTTCCGAACAACTTTGGAGCTACACTGGTAGCTCCATGGTCATGGGCTTCTGCTACACGTGCTGTATTCCCCTCTCCGTTATATATCTGGAGCCCTTGGCCGACATAGCAGGCACGGCAACAGCTGTTCTCGTTTTTGCGCAAGGAGGACCCTCAAAGCATCTATGTCAATCTATGTGCAAGATTATGACAAACACCCTCAACTTCTGAATTCATGCAGGGGGGGAAACCACAGGGTCTTGCCGTAGATCAGAAGCGTGCAGAGGACCACCAGCCGTCTTCTCTGCCATCGCGACGCAGTGTGCGATTTGGGATGGTCAGCGAGGAATCACCGCCTTTCAGGCTGCCAGCGCTTTGCTGACAGCGACCGTCTTCTGGCTGGGCCTGCTCTTGGGCTTTGAAGAAGCTGGCGATCCGGACGGAAAGGCGGCAAAGTGAAGGATCAGGCAGCTGCCGTCTTAGAGCTGTAGGGTTTAGGGTTTCGATATGATATGGCATACTGTGCTAGCAGTTTTTGTGAACTTGCCGATGGGGAGCGTCCGTACGTATGACGACTGCGAAGGATGGGATCCAGTCCAAGGTATGCCTACACCAGCGCTGGCTGCATGAAACAACCAGCCTGAGGCAAAGCGACGGTGGTTGTACATATTACTGTTGCTCTGCCTACTTGCAAACCGCACGTGCTTGTGACAGAAACCTAGCGGAACAGCAGGCTTTTCGCTCTGATCGAGTCTCATACCACATGGGGTTCAGAGTTCAGAACTCTACGAATTCCGATTGCAAGATGTGGATGCCATAAAGTGTTCTTTGCAACAGGGGAGCCACCTAGCGGTTTAAGTGGCTCACCATGAGGGTGGCTGCATGTTGGCTCGGTTGACGTCCCCCTTGCAGGCAATTTCGAGTGAAGTGATAGCTCCAGGAGCCTCAGGAGGTTGGGGTGCAAGGGTGGGGCCGGAGGGGTCTGAGTTCTGTCAGCATTTCATGTGAGCGAGCGGTCATAAGGGGAGCGCCATTCCACGATGCCGACGTCTTTTCCGCTGCAACCTGCACATTGCTTCCCTTCCGGAGTTTTGTGGCTCAACACGTTTACAATGCCTATGAGCGGCCCCGGCTCATCGTGACATGGCTTGCCGGAGTGCCACGCACGATGGACGCTGCAGCAGTTGGCTACAGGCGAGTGCAAGTGTAAGACACCAAGAACTGAATGGCTTTTAATGCAGCCTGGCCTCTGAGCTCAGCCGTTGCCAAGGTGACTATGCTGCCGGTTGGCGAACTGGTAGCCAGAATGCTTGGCGTCTTAGCTAGCACGGCTGGATTCTAGAAGCTGGAAATCCGGGTATGCTTGGCACGAAAGAAATGCCTGTGATGTCTGCATCCTCAAGATCACGACTATTCATGACTTGAAGGACTTGAGAGGCAGGGCCAGGCAGTACTGCTCCGTGTTGTTGGTCTGATCTTTCATATCTCCTGCCTGATCCGGAAGGCTTCCTGTACCCAAGCGCGGAAGGTTGCCAGTGAGGCATGCCATTTGCAGGCAACTTTGCCGCAGATGTATGTGACATCATGTGACCAGGCTGGGTGTCCCTGTCCCTTGCATGCTTTCGGCTGGAGCGTGAGCTTGCGCTGAGTCGCGCTTCGAGTTTACGTACGTGAGCATGAATGAATGTATCACGGGCTTTGAGACGAGGCCATCCTTGCATTCTTATCATTATTATCACACACATGTGTCAGAAGAAGTGTCGAAGACTGTACACCCAAACCGATCCGACTAGGTCAGATCAGCTAAGGCCACATGTCCAGGGCATCTCGCCCATGATTCCGGGGTCAATCCTGCCTGTGGCAGAGGGCAGGGCATGCTCGCGCTGCAACGGTGCGACTTCACAGCGTCTGTGCGGGCAGATGGTC
>CAJNJA010005149.1:0-17577 GCA_905231915.1 Symbiodinium necroappetens
AAGCAAGCAAGCAATCAATCAATCAGTGAATCAATGATTCAATCAATCAATCAGTCAGTCAGTGAATCAGTCAGCCATTCAGTCAGACAGTCAGTCAGTCAGTCAGTCAGTCAGTCAGTCAGTCACTCAGTCAGTCAGTCAGTCAGTCAGTCAGTCAGTCGTAAGTAAGTAAGCATGTTTGTATGATTGTATGTATGTATGTATGTATGTGTGTGTGTGTATGCATGCACGTATGTATGTGTGTGTATGTGTGTATGTATGTATGTATGTATGTATGTATGTATGTATGTATGTGTGTGTGTATGCATGTACGTATGTATGTATGTATGAACGTCTGTCAGCCAACATCAAAGGCTCACCTGTCCACATGCCCGGTGAACGCGGGCCCTCGTGCTTTGACTTACGGCTGTCACCAACCAGCCACTCCGAACCAGGGTTGAACAGTTTCAGCCGCAGCATCAAGGTGTTTTGACCTTCAGAAACTGGAGAGGGTCGCCGCCGAAGTATGATCCCCGGACCAGTGGGCCCTGAAGTCACTGTATAGCAACTCATTCTAACTCCAAAGTGTAGCACTTACGTCGTGACAGCGTACTAGCTGGCATAAGGCTTAGGGTTCAAGCTTCAGGGCCTGAGCAAGCCTATTGTTCGAGCATCCCTCAGTCTTCTAGGAGCCAAATTACCTATTGAGCAGACAACCGTGTAATGTGTACTTCACCTGGACCTACAAGAACCTACTTTCTTGTGGGGTCCCTTGAAAGTCCATATGGGAGTTCATTACACGGAAAACCTACGGAAGAGCAGGTTTCGGTCGGTTGAGGGACGGTGTATACGGGGTTGACGGAAACGTAGCCCGCGATATAGGGATCTGGGATCCTGCAACAGGGATCTAGGAATCTACCCATACATATGCTCCATAGTAGTTCCTTTTTGTGGTTGATATTAGGATCCTATAAGGTAATCCCAAAAAGGAACTACTATGTAGCCTATGGGTATGCATCTGGAAACTATATGCCCGACTAGTGAGAACCCGCAGCTCCTAACAACACCCCCAACCCTAAACTCTTAAACCCTAAACCCTAAACCCCTAACCCCTAAACCCTAAACCCTCCGAAGAACGAAGCCTGGCTCCATCCTGTTTTCCTTCAAGTAAAATCCTGTTTCAACCGGGACCACATTAGCAAAAACACAACTTCATATTCCGAGACAGCTGCGATCTACATCCAGCCTGTTCGAACCAATGTGCTGCCCATTCCATATTCTGGTCCACACCTGCCAAACAATAACTCTCCGAATATCCTTACTTAGGTAGTTATGTAAAGACTTTAGACCGCAAAGTAGATAATATAGTTCTATACCCAGGTTTTATATACCTGAAACCATATTCGTGATCCGATATCAAAACCCAAGGTCTGTTCCTTAATACAGGGATGTTGGAAGATCTGGCCACTTAGTACCACTTAGAATCGAACATCGGGCGCAGTATCCAAAGAGTGCAAGGCCTGCGGAGATTTGTTCCATGCCCTAAGCCCTAATTACAAACCTTATAAACCCTAAAGCCTAATCCATCGGAAGAAATGATAGATGATCCCTTAAAGTCCCCTGCACATACCATTACCCCAAATCCATCCGTAGTTTAATGGTCCATGCTGGGTAGGGGATTTGAGCGGTTGGAGATCTGGGACATAGGGTTTAGGGTTAATGTAGGAACCTGGTTAAGAAACCCTGGCCCGAATATATAACCCCAACATACAACTGTTGATGATAGAAAGTAGTGCAGGATTTATATCATAAACCGTAGGATTCATATTTAAGAACCCTAATAAAGACCCCAGGGTTTCTTAGTCAGGTTCCTACATTAGATCGTTAGGCCTTGGGGCTGAAGGTCTTCGAGCCTTAGGGCTTATAGTCTTTAGGGGTTTAGGGCTTAGGGGGTTTAGGGTTTAGGGGTTTAGGGTTTAGGGTTTAGGGGTTTTAGGGGTTTAGGGTTTAGGGGTTTAGGGTATGTACATAGAGCTTTGAGTACCTAAATAGGAACCCTTGGGGGCTTAAGGTACTATATGGTTGTGGAGACAACAGTCATCTTGAAAGGTTCATTGACTTCTGACCTGCATGATCTGATCAGTTCACCTGGACTGTGAAACCACATCCTGCAAGAACAGCCACGCAATCCTCAGTGGCCCCATACTACCATACCCTACGGAGATCACATATTCAATGAACACATAGAAAACTGAATCGAACGTTTCCTCACGCTTCAAAGCAACACTGTCTGCGATATCGAACACAAGAACAGATTGAAGTCGGAGTATGCGGCATGTTGATTACTGCAATCTTGGCACTTTTCAGGTTTGTGTGCGTTTGTGAAATAGCGAAGGCGTCCTCACAACAGTTTGACAATGCCTCCTATCCGATAGGAAGATACTGCCAACACAGTCCGAGTATGGTGTAGATGTTTTACATCGATGCACAAATGGCTGGCAAAGTTCCGAGATATGTTACAACGTGTGTGCACAACGTCTCTCTGTCTATATACTTATCACTTATCAATCTACCTTTATATCATTATCGAACTGTCTATCTATCCATATATCTGTCTACCTAACTATGTACTAATGCATGCAATGCATGATACAGTAACGCGTAAGCAGATCAGGCTGTTTCGCAGTTGCAACACAAGATGTTCCACAGACTCCCTGGATCCCTTCTCAGGATCTACGCCACACTGCTTGCCTTGACCGGCCAAGAGCATCGTACCCATCAGATACTGTGCTTCCTTTCCAGGGCTTAGGGTTTGGGAGTTCTGACATTCAGAGGGCCGTAAGTAACGAGAGGGCGAGGGCGTTGTTATGCTTCCTAGAATCTTAGAAGAAGGGGTTGAGGTCTGGCCTCAAGGCGTAGGAGGGAGCTAAGCTGCTTCTGAAAGTCCGATCCCTGCGATTGTGTAGTGACGAGGGTCAAGTTGAACGGCAGATGATTGAGCATAGATGTCCGCAAGGTGAGACAAGGAAGCCTAGAGTGGCACGGTCTATCGCTAAACTCCCTAAAACCCCTAAACCCCCTAAACCCTAAACTCTAAAACTACCAAGACGTGGTTGATAACGCCCAGTCCCGGTCTTGCAATGGCACCTAGGAGGAAAACACCAAAGCACTGGCAGCCGACCGAAACCTGCAGACCCCAAACCCTCAACCCTACACCACAAGGTATCCCCGAAACCTGCACCCCAAAGCCCGAATCGCCTGAGGCCCTATACCCTGAACCCCTAAGCCCCTATGCCTCTATAGCAACCTTATAGATTCCTCAGGGAGAAGCACAAAGCTCCGAAGACCTGAACGCAAAGCCCAAAACCGTAGAGCCTAAACTTCCACGGCCCAAAGCAAGCACGACCCTATAAACCCTGGACAACTCTAAGCCCTAAACCCTGACCAACCCCAAATCCTAAACCCAAAGCCTTGAACCCCAACGCCCTGCAAAGCTTGGGAACCGTGAACCCCTTGTAGAACGCCCATGGATCACTCCACGTATCACAAAAATCAAGAAGGCGAACTAAAGCCCTGAACCCCCAACCCCACGCCCTGAACCTTAAAACCCTGAAAACCCTAAACCCATACAGAGCCATAGATCCCTTATAGCTTCCTTAATGGATCCCTGAACCCCCACACCCTTAGAAGGAATCGTCAAACAAACCCTACACTCTGAAGGCATCCCAAAAAAGGAACCCTAAACCCAAATCGACGGCTTTCAAAGCCATAAACCCTATAAACCCTGATCCCATAAACCCACACCTTAACCTTACATAGGCGACGTTCACGACTGTAGCTCTTGAAACGGACCCTTTTGTAGAACCTTCTAGTACTCCGTAAAGAGGACCCCATTATAGCCCTATTATAGCCCTTTAAAGGAACCCTTTAATTGAGGGAACCCTAAAGGAGCGATCGTCCTTGAGGCCGCTATTGGCTGCAGCTGACGCCCACTGGGCAGCTGTCGCCTTTAGGGTGTAGGGACTTCGGGGCTTCAGGTTTAGGGTTTAGGCTTATAGGGTTCAGAGTTTAGGCACATACTATCACCCCAAATCCATCCGCAGTTTAGTGGTCCATGCTTCTACCCATAGGCGCCAAAGTAGTTCCTTTTTGGGGTTACCTTATAGGATCCTAAATATACACCCACAAAAAGGAACTACTTTGGAGCCTATGGGCAGGGGCGTCGGGGCTTCAGGCTTTTTGTTGTTTTGTTTGGGGCTTTGG
Organism: Symbiodinium necroappetens; assembly: GCA_905231915.1. NCBI lineage: Eukaryota > Dinophyceae > Suessiales > Symbiodiniaceae > Symbiodinium > Symbiodinium necroappetens. The sequence continues at coordinate 4,243 of CAJNJA010005149.1, forward strand.
GCTTTGTGCTTGGGGCTTAGGGTCTTTTTTTTAAGGACCCCGGGATCTACAAGGGATTAGGGTTTAGGGTTTAGGGTCTAGGGATTTGGAGTCCTGGGGGTAATGCCCAAAAGTTGTTTCTTTGAGCTCCTGCGCTGCATGGCATCATTGGGTTGAGGGGCTTCTGCAGGGCTTTATCTGGGTTTGGGGTTTAAGGCGTCTTAGGATGTATGAGAATGGATGATTTAAAGTTTTGGGCCATGGAAACCCAAAGCCCTAAACCGTAGACACTAAACCCTAAACCCTAAAATGACCCTAAGCCCTAAACCGCAGACCCTAAACACTAAACCTTAAAATGCCACGGACTTCTTTGACAAATCGTGGGGTCTACGCACATATCCCGGGTTCACAACTACAGTTGTAAGAGAGATATCAGAGCCCCAAGCTCCATCTACCTTCCCGCATGCTAGCACCCTAAACCCAAACCCCTCACAACCCCTCATATCTTGAAGCTAGTAAGACCCTAAATCCCAGGCTTTCAACCACAAAGCAATGCACATAAGAAGCCGATATTAGAAGCTCTACGCTTCCTTCAGCCCACCTGCAAATCTTTCAACTCGAATTCCTAAACCGGTCTGCTGCCTCGTCAGGTTCGAGGCCCGTGCCGTAAAGGAACATCCTGTGGTTTGGGTTTCAGCTTCAGGTTTTGGGTTTAATTAGGGTTGAGGGTCTGTGACTGGAGCGTTGCTACGACGAACCTTCAACCCCAACTCACATGCAGTCACGGGGTCCGTTAAAGGGGTTACTTTCTGGGCTGACTGGGGTTGCGACAAAGCCGATAAGGATTTTGGGATATCCCTGATAGTAATGATCCCTCTGAAGCACGCGCCAGACTGATTATTACCCCAACATCTACAATGTCGTTCCATTTTCCTGGGCTCCTTGCAGAAGGGGTTGCAAGCCTTGCACCAGGTACGCACAGCTGGCCCTTCGTGACGGCGCAACGATCTCGGGACTTACCATCTAAACCGTAAACCCTATAAACCATAAACCGTAAACCCTAAACCCTATAAACCATAAACCATAAACCCCAAACCCTAAACCCTAAGGGCTCCAAGAGGAATCCGGCCCGGGAGCAGGTGCGAGTAGGTGCCACGGACAGACCACATGGGACTTTCCGAAGATTAGGGTACCTTATTTTTGGATCCTTATAATACGGATCCTACTATTTAGGGTACTTTTTTAGGGTCCCCTATTTTCGGAAACCCCCAGATGTAAGCAGGCGAGACACAGGACAGCGACGCTCAGAGAGAGAGGGAGAGAGAAAGAGGCAGAGAGAGCAGGAGGGGGAGCAGGAGTTGGTGAGATAGAAGAGGAACCCTTAGGGTCCAAGTAGTCCTTATTTATGGTTTTTGGTACCCATAAAGGCCCCAAAGTCCTAAATAACGAGTACTTGGACCCTTAGGGGAATAGAAGAGTCAAGAGCCAGGGGGAGAGAGGAACAAGCGGACGTGCCTCGGCTTCGGCGCCGGATCCGCTTTCCATTTTTGGGGACGTGCTGCCGCACACGCTATACAGGAAAAATCCCCACTAGGCACAGACGCGGGGTCCAAGGTAGAACCTGCCGGCATGGTCGACAGCGAGTACGTTTTTTTAGCATGTGCAACCTGCTTCCGGGATGCAGGTCCCCGGCGGGTCTGCGATTCGGACTCAACCTCCCCGTGGCCGATGTTGCACGCAGAATGCGGTATTCGCACCTCAGACTCCCCCCCCAGCTTCATCCAACATCGAGCACAGTCTGGCTAGGGCAACCCAGACAAGGAAGTCGACTGCCCACAGCCCACAGCCCACACGCGCAATTCTTCCAGTATCCGGGGTGAACAGCGGGTCTTGGTTCGGATTCAACCGCAACCGCGCGCGGTCTATAGTTGGTCCTTCTTATAGGGGTGCTGTGTATTGGGGACCTAAACCAGACCCTAATTTAGAGAACTACCCCCACGGCAGCTAAAAGTATTCCTTAAACCATGCAACATGGAGAGCTTCCTGGCACATGCTTTACAAGGACCGTTCCTTATTGCAAGGGGTAACATTGCGGTAGCATACTAAATATGTGGCTTAAGTGTTGGATGCGCTGCCCCCTCTCAGAAAACGTAGTAACAGTGTTACTATAGTCGGATTGTATAAACCAAGAAGGGCTAACAATTATCTTCCCAGCCCCTGAATAAATCTCTGGACAAGCCGGACGCCTGGCTATTTGGTATTGCGCGCGGCCGTCACCCGACTGTGCCGCCTGGTTCAGCCAGTGAGCCTTGGAGAGCAGCCAGTTCTTCCAAGATCCTTTACCCCACTGTAGAAGCCCGAAAGTTGGAAACCCAATAGCCTCAATCCTTCCCTGAATAATGCATAAGGAATCCCAGCACTAGTTGTCCTTAATCCGGTTTCCAACGTTTTGGGGTTTACTAGAAGGGTCCATGTACTCAAACACTATATACTTTGGCCTTCAGGTACTCGCTATATAGTCAATTTGAGGCCAATTACTATTTGGGTAAATGGACCCTTGTAGGGTGAATTAAGGAATATACCTTGCAGACATAAACCGCAGTGAGATCTTAGTTTCTGAGCTCGTAAGCCCCGAAAAAATATGTACATTTTCGGTTTTATAGGGAGTTTATATTTTCCCAAAAAGTTCAAAGTGCAGCCATTCAGCTACTAAGAGGTCCCTAATTAATGTCAAGAAAGGGGTATTCCTGATTCCTTAAGTTCAGGTACATGGAAGATCTGGGCACTGATCTGGGTTGTCACGATCCCTTTATGGGATGGATCGAGCCTTATGCGGGTTCTTCGCCCAAACCACATGTTAAGGTACAGGATGTAAGCACTGGAGTGGAGGGTTTAGGGGCTCGGGCGGAGGGTGTGTGATTTATGGTCACGCTTGGGCCTGAGATTTGCGATGGCATTGCGGGTAAAGCAGAATATGTAGGATTGGGAAGGCACCGAAATCCCATGGTAGATACCAACACCCTGCACTTGCCCCGGACACCCTCCCTAAGAGCCATAAAATCCCAGCGAGGGTTGCAGTTCCAGGGTTCGGTGGGGTTTCCGGTTTAGAGCTTCAGGGTTTAGGGTTTAGGGCTTCAGGCTTTAGGCTTTAGGGTTATGGGGCTTTAGGGTTTAGGGTTTAGGGTTAGGGTTTAGGGTTTAGGGCTTCAGGGCTTAGGGTGTACAATCATGGGATCTAGGACTACCATGCCATGCCGCGGCTCAGATGTCAGTGCTACGTTCATTGCAACCAGGGTTTCGGGCTCTCCAAAAGGAAGTCCTTTAGTCGAAGATAGGAAGGCTGGACGACACTAATGGTTTAGGGTCTAGGGTATAGTATTTCTGTTCCGAAACCCTAAAACCATGACACCCTTAATCCAGAAATCCTAGATCTCAGCCACCGGCAGCCCAGTCGAAGTCTTCTCTTGCCAGTAGCATCATGCCGTGTGCATACCTCGGAAACAAGCTTGAAGTATGCTTGGGGCGTTGATGCTCGGTTTCAGATTGTAAACCGTACACCTGAACGGTAACTTGCATTTAGGACATCTCCCCACATCTAGCCTATGGATCGGCAGTTCATGATTTAATTCATAACGGCGCACATAGCTAGTCTCTGCTTACTTATATACAATGTACGTCAGTCAATGCCTCGTGAACAGCCTTGAATATATGTGTGGCTAAACATTGCTACCAATCTTACATGAGACCCTAAATCCTCATCCTTATAAATCGTAAACCCTTCACCCTAAACTTTCCCTAAACAGAGACTGTAGCAGCTAATAGTGGCCATTGACTGTTCAGACTTGGAGGGTGTCTTCTGTAAATTCTAGGGCAGCTCGCTTCGATGCTATAGCATGCCTTTCGGGTCCGTGTACCTGTCTAGGCATGTGTTTAATGTGTTTGGAAAACTTACTATGCTGCAAGAACCCCTTCAAGGCCCATTTATATTCTGTAAGTACACGGATGCTAAGCCTTTTAGCACAAAGCAAGGCCAGAAAGCCTGTAGCCCGCGGCATCAGAAAGCAACTGTTCAGGGTTCAGGGCTTAAGGTATAGGGTGCGGCTTCGGCGGTGTACAGGGTTTAAGGGTTACGGAGCCTACCGTCCGCACTCCTCCCCCCTCGTTCCTTATAGCAGAGTATGGGGAATCCCAGCACTATAACCATCCCAAAAGTTCCAACTTGATCGGAGTCGCAAAATCAATGTTACGCCCTGAAGATTGGGTTGATGTAGGGCTTATAAGGGCGGCTTTGGGCAGGGCATAGGATCACTGATTCAAGGCTTACTTGCACCCAAAATGAGAAATAACCCACCTTTACAGGGCTCCTTATCCTGATTTCCTTCTCTAATGTCCTTAAACAGCTAGGTTTTACATAGGGTCCATGTAGGGGTTACAATTTGAACGAGCCCTAGATACTGTTGTGAGCGATACTTCCCCAAATCAAAAGGAATTCCCAAATCAAAAAAGTAATTCCCAAAACAGAAACCCTACATTCTACTTTAGAGGTACTTAGGACGCTTTGGGAATTCACGGGAGCTCTGGGGCTGAAATTGTGCTAGCCAACTGCGGGCTGTATCCCGGAAGCCTGGTACAAATGCTGCACTCCGACCCCGCGAAAACCCTATACTGTAGGGTTTAGGGCTTAGGGTTTAAGGTTTAGGGCTTAGGGCTTAAACCCTCTGAGCCTGAAAAGCTTAGCGGCTGAGAACCCTAGCCCAACAAATGACAGCCTTTCTAGTTGTGATAGGGTTGTATAAGCCCCCGAGAAGGTTAAAGGTTACATACCCAGCCCCTATAACATAATATAAACCTCGAGCCCGACAGTGAGGAAGCCCTCGATCCGAAACGTCTCCCTAATGCTGAAGCATAAGCTCAAAACAACGAACAAACCCAAACACAGCAAGGTCCGGGCTGGGCATCCGGAATGCCGCTCTCCGCAGCCGACTTCATGTATCGCGCGGCCTTCTCACATCTCGTTTTGGGGGGTTAGGGTTTACAGGGCTTGGTGTGCGGATGTACCCAGACTGTTACCCACATCTTCCAACACACCCATCTTCAGGAATACTCTGCAAACAATATACAGGATCCAGTTTTAAATTAAGGTACGTTACTTCAGTTGTATAAGTAGTTCAGGTATATAGAATGTATTGGGGCTAGCCTTCACTATACATCTGCTTTCATGGGGCTGGAAGGCCGGATCGTGTATAAAACCATATAGAACATGGCTTTGGCGCGGGTTTGGGGTGTAGGATTTCGGGCTTCCAGGGCTGGATCAGGTTCAAGAATTTCGATCGTCAGAGATTTGCCATTTTCGAAAGGGTGTAACTAGTTGTTGATATGTTGTACAGGTTTGTCGTAAGGAATATGCCTTAAGTTAAGGGCCATTAATATTGTGATTTTAAAGTAGACTGTTTAGGTAACGGGTATTTGGGCTCTCTGGGGCTACGCAGAGCTTCGTGGACTGCAGCTTGGGGTGCAAGCCTCTGTTTGCGATGCCAACACTGCACCCGAAACCGTTAGGCTTTATTTTGGGGGTTTTGGGGTTTCATGGCCACTTGAAGCACTAAAAAGAAGGTAAGTAATTCTTGTGCCTTGTCTGGTAGGTTCATGAAGAAGCCCTAGGGGTCCAAGTACCTAATGACCATATACTCTCTCATATACTATCCTGTAACAGAACTACCCTAAACCCACGTCCCTAATTATCAGGTCCTTTGCACCCTTAGGCAAGTATATGGGTGCAACAATCAAACACCCCAATAATGGGGCTCTCAGTACACAGTCCTTTGACGAAGGAGCCCAAAAATTCCCTGAACCCTCGAACACCGCGTCACATCGAAAGGTCTCAGAGATATCTGCTTGGGTGGATCACGAAGGCGCCGAGCCTTTGCCTCGTCGCCGTCGACCCCCTCTTGTAGGCACCTGGGTTTAGTGGTTCGGGGGTTTAGGGGTTTAGGGTTCAGGGGTTTGGAAATCGCAGGGCCATGGACAGTTGAATGGTGGAGTCATGCTTGCAAGTCATTGCTCAAGTGAACATGTTGTCGCGCCTTCTGCATTTTGGGGACTTCGCTCTGCGCGGGCCGTCAAGCTGCACTTGACTTCCGACCCAAGAAAGATTACAAAGCAACGCAGGGCACAGGCAGGGGGCATGTCTTGAAGGGAGCTTGTGCGGATGCCGAACTCGTGCTCTCCGCTTGGGGCAGTCCAGCACCCGATCGTGATGGCGAAGGGGCATGGTTGCATCTTTGGTGAGAACCAAAGTACCCATAGGCCCCTAAGTAGTTCCTTTTTGTGGTTTAGATTTAGAATCCTATAAAGTAATCCCAAAAAAAGGAACTACTTAGGGGCCTATGGGTATGCTTTCAAAAGATCAAGTGAACGACTTGGGCGATCAGCACTCCGGGGTTTCCTTCAAAAACAGGGCACTGATGTCCGAAGCTTCGTTAATCATGGGCAGTTGCAGACATGCTTCATGCTTCAGTGATGGTGTGCCACTTGCAGTCAGTTGCAGCATACCCGGAATATCTCCCTGCGCACGGAATGATTTGTGTGTTGCAAGATTTGGGGTTTAATTGGCTGAAGTTTCCCTGTGCCAGGCCCACTCCCCTTCTTATCTCTCGGCTCAAGAGGTGGGCAGGTTGCTTTCCTTGGAATGGGAGTCGCTGCTCGGCTGATTCGAGACGTCTCGGCAGTACAACGATACCGTGGCACACCCAAAGCGAGACAAGGTCGCCTACCCCTAACCCTCCAGGTACCTACTATATAGGGCCCTCGGGGCTCTAGTACCCTCTATAGTAGGTACCTGGAGGGTTAGGGTACATTATACTGTGTGAACTCAGGGCAGCGGCGTGACTGCGAAGAAGTACTGCGCCATCTTCATGTCCTGGTCAGCAGCCTGCTCAGCTCAGGCTTTCATGCTGACGGTTCAAACTACAGCAAACAATAGGACCACATACCAAGCCCTTGCGTGTTGAGGTGCAGTCTGCCCCAAACTCTACAGCCTAAACCCTTCGGAGTTGAGGCTTGAGTTATTTTCGGCCGAGACTGAGGCTTTGTATGTCACAGCACTCCAACTTGGAAAAGAACACGACCAGCCACACCAGAACAGCATTAAGGGGCGGCTGGATGCATGCTACCTGGCTAACGCTTCCCAGACTTCTTGCTGCTGCAGGTCAGCCCACTGATCTTTGTCGTTTTGGTTGAAGCAGTCTGTGTCTTTTTCCTCTTTCCAACTCTCTCTGGCTTCTTGTTGAGAAAGTGAGGGACTGTAGCAGACAGAACCCCGCCATGACCCCAACATCCCAGTCCGCTCGCCCCAAACAAGGCCCTTCTGGCCTTTTCAAGCCAGAAAGCTCCCTCCTGCGCATCTTGTGGTACCTGCGAAGACACAATGGGACTAGGTAAGCAGGTCATAGGCAGTCAGAATTACGAAGTACATGTAACCCACATATTGCTGCTCGAAAGTACGGTAGATTTCTTCCAAGTCGAAAACGAGAACTTTTGGGATTAGTTGAAATACTACAAGGCTTATACCGCGTCTTACTATCCGGGTTTCTATAAGGGTACTTCTCTGGTACGATAAGGTTCTCAAGTGAGTTAGTGCTTGTGGTGCTATGCTTCGGCAAAAACATTGACCGTGGGGGCTTCTCACGTTTCGACTTCTGGTAGTTAGTTCAACATGAGATTGGTAGGTTATTGTTGTGGCCCCTGTCGATTAACCTTATTCTGCTGAACGGCCCGAATCCCTCTCTAGAGCCGCCCTCAGCATCTCAGCCGCTGAGGGCACGCCGTTCCCAGAGATCAGAAGCATCCCAAGGTTGTACTGCCTCGGCAGCAAATAGTTGGTAGCAGACTTTAGGGCTCAGATGTGCGAAGCTTCCACAATCCTGCGGTGACAGGTCAAGAGCCCTAATATAAACCCCTCACAATGGGATCCTCGTCATGGCTATCCCTCGTCCGATTATCCACCCGGGAAAATGAAAAAACCTTTGCATTAAATATGTAAACTTCGCGACATCCCCAACCTGCGACAAACGGCAAGCTCGTCAGCAGTTGTGTCGTTTGCATGGTGGGGGTGCTAAGGATGAAAGCGGGTTCAATGTGTGAGGCTTCCTCCAAAGACACAGAAGACGTTGTGGTCCATCATGAGGTACGGTAAAGCTACAACTCCAAACCAGTCACTACATGCTCCGCGGCCCCCAAATCCTGACTTCACTATGGAAACTGACCACTATCCCGAGTCGGTGCCTAGACCTAGGGCTCCACATACCTAAAGTATTGTAATTATTGGTTCACTGGGCTACATAACACATATATGGCTTGCAACCTACAGTCTGGGTACCTGAGGGTAACAAGATAGTTACCCAAAGGCTCCTATGGTAGAGTACAGGCTCTCTATAATGAGAAGTACTATGATGGTATAGGTAAGTTAGGCATATAACCCTGAATTTAGACCCTAAACCCTGAACCCCAAACCCTGAACCCAAAAAACCTAAAAACCCTCGGGACTTAGGACCCTTTAGGGGTCAATTCTTTCTTTCTTTTTACCTCGACCTTAGGCATCCTGCCGGTGCTTGCATCGGGGTCGTAGGGTTGGAACCCATAATCTGGCGCCTCGACCTAGACCCCAAAGAACCTAGCGTTTTTAAGGACTTTGATAAGGAAAGGAAATCATAATAAGGGTTTAGGGTTTAGAGTTTAAGGTTTAGGGTCTAAGACTTATGTAAGGAAAGGAAATCAGAGTAGGGAACCCGAAGAAGGTCGGTTCTTTGGGGTCCAGGTGCTAATTAACATGGGGCTTCGGGTATGTCATATAAATAGGCTCCATGGTAGTTCCTGGGTTGTGGTTCAGGTATTTGGGGTCCTTTAAGGTAATCAGTTCCATTTTGCGGCTCATCTTTGGGATCCTATAAGGTAATCCCAGAAAGGAACTACTATGGAGCCTATGGGCATAGATGTAGGAACCCTAAGAGATGGTGTTGGGCACATTTTCCGGGCTCCATACTGTTGATGATATGAATCCTGCATTACTTTAAGGACCCCAAACGATGGGAATTATGGTATATTCGTTAGTATGGGTACTGCCGGGTTTACATCATCAACCGTGTTAAAAACCAATAAGCACCCAATCCGGAGTTCCATAAGTGCATCGGCTCAAATTCTCCACTTCATGCTAGAACCCACCCGCCCTATGCAAGAAGTTCGTGCATACTAAGTGGAGCACCCTAGACCCTAAACCCTGACCCTAAACCTAAACCCTGAATCCTAAATCCTAACCCTAAACCTTAACCTCGAAGAGTCGGTTGATGATATAAATCCTGCATTTCCCATAGTAAGAGATATACCATAATTCCCATAGTTTAGGGTTTATGTCATCGACAGTATGCCCGAAAATCCCGAACCCTCAGAGACTCTGCTCTTCAACATCTTCAGGTGGGACTTAGGATTAGGGGGACCCTTGGGGATACAGACCCTCTCAATAAGGTCCCATTTTAAGAGAGCCATAATGCGGGGTTAAGAGGGGCCCTAAACCCTAAACCCCTTTTAGGGGTCTCCCTAATACTACCCAGGGTTCTGTTTATGAAAGGCCCCCCTTCGCCTGGGACTCGCTGGCCAAAGCGCGCTGCGACCTTCCAACAGCCTTGGAAGGCTAGGCTCCCCGGGGCTCCCTCCAGTTTTGTAGGATACCCTAAACCCTAAATTACCTAAATCCTAAACCCCAAACCCTAAATTCCCTAAATCCTAAACCCTAAACCCTAAATTCCCTAAATAAACCCTAGACCCTAAACCCTACATCCTAAACCCTAGGAAGTTCACGGGAGTGTAGAGTTTCCGGGAGTTGACGGGGTCGCAGCTTTGGGGTACTTAGGCTTTCAAGAAGTCTTGTGGGAGTTCGTCGTGCTTTTGAAGGTGTGGGTGTTTTTTACGGCTTCATTGGGCTCCTATCCTAAACCCTAAACCCTAAATCCTCAGGGTCTCATTGGGTTTTGTAGGATGTGATAAATGTCATTGAACCGGGCTTCTTGGTTCTCTTGCTTGGGCTTCTTTCAACGGGGTGTCTCGACGGGCTCTGTTAGGGTTTAGGGCTACTTTACGTGAGCTAGGGGCATTCCCCCCCAAAAAACAACCATTCGCGGATGCAGTGCTCGAAGGTTAAGCTTTCAATGGGTTTCTTGGGTTCAAGGGATTACAGATCGCCCGGGGCTCTTGGTGGGGCAACAGGCCACGATTGCGGAATTCGGACCGAGAAAGACCATTGTAATCATGTCTTTGGGAACATAGTGGAATATTATCTGTGTGTGTGTGCTATATATATATGTATGTATATACGGGTTGTGGCTAAGAGTGAAACCACTCGAAGTCTGGCTGCATGGGGTTTCACACAGAAGCATGCGTGCTTCCGTCGGAAGCCCATGCAGTGAGGCTTGTCGTAGTGCAATACGAGTAGTCAGAATTTCTGCATTCTTCCAAGCATGCACCCAAAAAGGTCAGGGGCACTAAGGCATCTGTATTCGAGCATCTCCAAAGATTTGGATTTAAGGTGTCGGCACCAGAGCCGTTGCTATATTGCAATGTCCGGAGACACCTGGAAACCTAGGCAGTGCTCACCTGAATCCCTTTTGTAGGGCTCGGGCTGTGATCCATGACCTGCAGCAACGATGCTTCGCAGTCTGAACTAGACGTGGAGTAACCTAGGAATTTCGGTTGAGGAAGCAAGCTTAAGGGCAATACCTGTCATGCTGCGCTGGGTGATTCCTTGTTACCTCAATCTATTCAGGTGATTTTTCCAGATTTCGGCCCTTGCGCACGGACTCCGTTTGGAGTCAACAATCAATGCTGGTTAAGACCTCACCACCTGTGCGCTAACTGGGGCCCAACATGACAAACACTGTCATGCCATGAAATTCGGGCCTCAGTGTCTAGAAATACTATAAGGTCTTTGGGGTCCATTATTAGTAGAAGTCGCCAAGGACCATACGGCCATGAGGGGATAATATTACTACTGTTATTACTTATTCCGCCGCGGAAACTACTCCTAAACGTACCCACCTAATTCAAGTGTATACCTGCTTGTCCAGTTTCCCAGAAATTCTATAGGTACTTCATAAACCCCAAAAGGTTAGAGCTTACCTACTCTACTACTAAGTAGTACCCCAGGCCTTAGAACACAGCTACCTGGATCCCTTCAATTCAGAGTGAAGTTACTTCTCTCGAAGCCCTAAACCGTAAACCCCGAACCTCCCTTCGGAGTGAAGTTACTGAACCCTAAAGGCCCTAAACCCGAAACCCGACCTTGGGAGTGAATCTACTAAATCCTACACCCTAAGGCCCTAGAAGCCCACAACCCTAAACCCTAAACCCTCAACCCTGAACTCCCTAAACCCTCAACCCTAAATCCTAAACCCGGAACCCTGAACCCAAAACTCCCTAAACCCTATAAATCCTAAACCCGAAACCCTGAACCCTAACCTCCCGAAACCCTAAACCCTAAACCCTAAACACCCTAAACCCTAAAACCCTAAAGCCCTAAACCTAGTGAATCCCAAGGTTCAGACCCCGGCCTCCCGATGCGAGCTCCTGGGATTCTGGAGAGCATCCTGCGAGATCACGTAGTTAAGTAAGTGGGTCCCCTTTCAAGGGCGCTCTATACGCTTTAGGGGTTTAGGGCGTAGGGGTTTAGGGTTTAGGGTTTAGGGGCTGAGGTTTAGGGGTTTAGGGCTTTAGGGGATTGGGGTGTAGGGCTTAGGGGTTTAGGGTTCTATGGTAGGGCCCTCTTTCGTGGATGGGTAGTGTTGGGACCCAGATCTTCCAACAAAGACCTTAACTAAGGAAGAGACCTTAACTTTTTAGTTTCTTGAAGGGAGCTATCAGGGTTTCTATTTTGGTACTACAAGAATTGAGTAATATACCTTAGATAATTGGGGATCCTTTTTCTGATGTAAAACCTAAGGTCTATGACTTAAGGGATCTTGGAAAAGGTCTGGGAAATTGAGGAAACATTCGAACCCTAAACCCTAAACCCTCTAAGCCGTAAACCCTAAACCCTAGAACCTGTCGGGCTCATGGGGTTTGTATCTGGGGCCTGTAAGCTTGAGGTTTTCAGGGGTCGGGACTCGGTGGGCCGATTGATCAGTTATGCTAGAAGGCTTATAAGGTTTATAAGGTTTAAGATCTAACCCTGAGGGGATATGTTATGCTATAAGGCTTATAGGGTTTAGGATTTTAGCCCTAAGGGTTTAGGGTTTAGGGCTTAGGGTTTAGGGCCATGAGGCTTATAAGGTTTAGGATCTTAACCCTAAGGGTCCAAGTACTGAGATATGTAGATACTTTGGCCCCAAAGTATATAATTACTCAAACAGGGACTACTTTAAGGCCAAAGTATCTACTATTACTATTTGGGTACATGGACCCTTAAGGCAAGGCGTGGGGATGTCGCGCGAGAAGGGCCAAGTGTACAGTTTAGGGCCACCTGAATGCCGGGCTGCTGCCGCTGCTGCAGCAGCTGCCGCTACGGCATCAACCAATAATAGCCCAGAGAACCCAAAATCCCTTAATTCAGGAATATACCTTAAATCATAACATAATGTCAAGGCCCCTATAATTTAAGGTATGCTCCTTAATTAAGGGGTATTGAAATCTCTGGGAGATGCCTACGGGTTCCAAGCGGCACGAGGCCTGCTAGTTCTTTCAGGACAACTAGCATAAGTACTAATCCTAAAAGCACGACAATAACAGCAACATCAGCATCATCACATACAGTTCCAATTCGTGTGTAAATCTCTTGCTATATAAAGACTTTGGTTCATTTTGCAAATTTCTGTCATATGTTTGTCTATTGATTTACGTCTCTACTTCTTCTTATTCTTCTTGGCACTGCTCTTATTGTTACATGATTGAAGCCCTCCCTAAACCCTAAGCCCTAAACCCCAAACCCTAAAACCCTGAAACCTAAGCTCTAAACCCCAAACCCTAAGCCCTAAACCCAAAACCCCTAAATCCTAAACCCCTAAACCCCAAACCCTAAACTCTAGGTCCTAAACCCCAAACCTAAAACCCCAAAACCCAAAACCCTACACCCCAAAACCCTAAACCCTAGGCCCTAGGCCCTAAACCCCAAACCCAAAACCCTGCTGAAGCTCTGCGCCTGCTTCACGAGCGCGAAGCGCGCAGCTCGAAGCCACAAAGGCAAAGCCCGCGGCTGCGGCCGGATGGCTTAGGGTTTAGGGTTCTTTAGGGTTCCTTTAAAGGGATCTACATGGGTCTTATAAGGATAATAAGGGGGTCTATAAGGGTGCTCTAGGGTTTTAGGGTTTAGAGTTT